>JACJUY010001666.1:103094-134937 GCA_014220935.1 Platorchestia sp. MABIK | reverse complement strand
CTCCGCCCTGCACTACACAGCCCTGCTCTCCTACCTGCTCCCCGCCCTGCACTACACAGCCCTGCTCCCCTACCTGCTCCCCGCCCTGCACTACACAGCCTTGCTCCCCTACCTGCTCCCCTACCCTCAGGCAGGATGTCACAAAGATAAAAAGAATTCAATGTAAAAATTTCTGGAGAAATAAACCGGAGAAATATAAATCGTTTACAGATAAACGGTAAAGAGATAAAACAGGTAAAGAACAACGGTATAGAGATGGAACAGGTAAAGAACAACGGTATAGAGATGGAACAGGTAAAGAACAACGGTATAGAGATGGAACAGGTAAAGAACAACGGTATAGAGATGGAACAGGTAAAGAACAACGGTATAGAGATAGAACAGGTAAATAACAACGGTATAGAGATAAATCAGGTAAAGATCAACGGTATAGAGATGAATCAGGTAAAGACAAACGGTATAGGGATAAATCAGGTAAAGACAAACGGTATAGAGATAAATCAGGCAAAGACAAACGGTATAGAGATAAATCAGGTATAGATCAACGGTATAGAGATGAATCAGGTAAAGACAAACGGTATAGAGATAAATCAGATAAAGAACAACGGTATAGAGATAAATCAGGCAAAGACAAACGGTATAAAGATAAATCAGGCAAAGACAAACGGTATAGAGATGAATCAGGTAAAGACAAACGGTATAGAGATGAATCAGGTAAAGACAAACGGTATAGAGATAAATCAGGTAAAGACAAACGGTATAGAGATAAATCAGGCAAAGACAAACGGTATAGAGATAAATCAGGCAAAGACAAACGGTATAGAGATGAATCAGGGAAAGACAAACGGTATAGAGATGAATCAGGTAAAGACAAACGGTATAGAGACGAATCAGGTAAAGACAAACGGTATAGAGATGAATCAGGTAAAGACAAACGGTATAGAGATAAATCAGTTAAAGAACAACGGTATAGAGATAAATCAGGCAAAGACAAACGGTATAGAGATAATTCAGGTAAAAATAAGTCCCTGCAGCCCGCTGCATTACGAGCGTAGCTGAAGTAGAACGAATGAGCGCAAGAATGAAAGAAAAACTGAATGAATGTATAAAAAAGTAAGGAAAAGAATGACTGAATGCAAGAATAAATGAATGAAAGGAAAACTAAATGAAACTATTAATGAAAATGAATGAAGAAAGGATGAAAAAATACATTAATGAAATGTAGGGCAAAATGCGTGTTCTTTCACGCGTTCGTGTCCTCTTCCATATAAATCTCCTGTAAGCTTCATTTCCTGTCTGAAGCAAACCGTGGCGTCGCGGCGCTGTCAAATGTAGGCTAAATTTAACGTCTCTTCTCGCCCCTTTATTGTGCCTTAGTTAACGCTTTGACTGCGGCCGGTAACACTGAAGTTCAATATGCAATTCGAATTTAAAGTCAATTGTGGTAAGCAATGTTGTAAATATCAAACCTTCGCTGGAACGTTCCTTCATTTAGTATGTATGAAAATTGAGTTTGTGACAACTGGTTGGTCAGCAGCACAACAACTCCCTCAGCGACCAAACATGGCGGCTCGCAGCACAGGCAAAGTGTTGCCGAGAGCCTCAGAATTTCAGAAACTCAGGCTTTTCCTAGGGTCAACATTTTCGGTTCAATAAACGGTACTTGTCGCCACTTACCTGCAATTCGAAACGAGTTGCTTCGTCATTGACTACAAAAATTCATACCAAATCCGTTGCAGCAGTAGAATTTTACTCGTAATCTTGTCACTTTTCCAACCGGTGCGAAACTTGACTAATACCGGTGGTGTCACGTGATGGAACAGATGCTGCTCAACAATCTTTTTACAGCAATATGCGGTCAATAAACAGACATGTTACTATAATGCAAGTCTGGAAATAGTCAAGAAATGGTGAAGAACTTAAGGTAAATACCCCGTCATATAAAACGAGATGATTTAGGTCTCAATAAACTTACGCTGCGCAACGCAGCACTTCTACAGACACTCGTATCTCAAGCAGATTTTAGTATTAATGTCTGTATCACAGATACGCTCATCACAAAATGAGCGCTCAAAAACTACGAATTAACACACCGCACCTGCAAGGGAGGGCCGACAGTGTCGGGGCCTTTGTAACGGCCTGCATTTCCCTCAACAATACTCACAATATTCATACAAAGAGTTCAGTGCCTGTGTACCAGACTTGTCCACTAAACTACTCAGGATCCACCAATCCTTGTCACAAGTTGCCATTGGACGGCATCAACGGGATAACCAGTACGTCAAAACACCATCCCCAGGCAGCACAGAGGCCAATGCCGCAGGATTTCAACCCCGCCCACCCCTCTCCCTCCACCTCCGAGCAGCTACAGCACCACCTCCGAGCAGCTACAGCATTGTTAGGCTAGGGTAATTTAGGTTAGGTAAGTTAACTTAAGTTAGGTTAAGTAGGTTAGGTTAGGTTAGGTTGGGTTAGGGTAGGCGAAGTTCAGTTAGTTTACGATTAAGTTAAAAAAGTTAGAGAATCCCTGTTTTTCAGTGCCGAGATGGAGGGTCGAATGGGCAAACACCAGCGGTCGTTGTCATAACTTATTCTAATGGTTTAATGCAGGTTAACTTTGGTATTCCGCTATAGTATCCACTTACTAAGTACTTGTTGTGGTTATAATGCAGTGATTAATAATAACTGTAAAGCGAACAGATAGGTTAATAAACCTCAGTAGTACTACATAGTTAAACAATTGGCGCGAATGGCAACTTCANTGTAGCAACTCGGAGGTGGAGGGAGAGGGGTGGGCGGGGTCGAAATCCTGCGGTATTGGACCCAGTGCCCCCAGGCATGGTGGGTCACTACAGCCTTCTCTACATGACTGGCTCATTCCAGTCACTGTCTCTTACTTCAGGCGCGTACGAGAAAAATTTCATAGCATCAATAATATTCAAATTAGGTCAATATCTGGTTTAATGCGCTCACGGAAAATAAAAATTCCGTTCCCAAGAATCACTGAAGAAGCATATTTAAAAACGTTTTTCATAAATGACATTCTGCTCGCTGATGCGTTATTTGCGAGTTATTCAACTTTGAAGTTATAGGAACGGCGCTCCTGAAATTGGTCCCGCGCAAAAGGAGAGGGTGTTTCAACAATGACGCAAGTGCTCGGAGAGGAATAAAGTTATTGTTTTTGCAATATATAACGTAAATAATTATTTGCCGACCCGGCGGAGACACTTTTACGATATTTTAGTCAAGAACACAATAACAATTAGCGGGACTTCAATAGTGAATCACTTTATTCCAGTTTCAAAATGGCGGCGACTTCAAAATGGCGGCGACCGTAGCGAAACCAGTTTCGCTAATATTTAATGTAAAATACAGCGCATACGAGAAATAGTACATTACCTTATTTGGTCAATATTGATTTTAGGTCTTTCACGGAAATTAAAATTTCCGTTCCAAAGAATCACTAAAGGAACACATTTAAAAACGTTTTACACGAATGACATTCTGCTCGCTGATGCGTTATTTTTGAGTTATTCAACTTTGAAGTTATATGAACGTCGTATATAAAAGTGAAGGAACGGACACGTAAATATGCTGTAATACGGTATTAACGTAACGATGGGTGAGGTTAAGGTAGGTTATGTTAGGTTAGTTAAATAAACGAACCTAAAATAACATAAATCAACCTACAATAGCTTAACCAAACCGAGCCGTGTTAAGTGGGCGTGACACAACAATGCTGCGACTAAGCAACCGACCATATAATGTTATTCCTATCTGAACGTAATTATTGTTATTTCTCTAAAATAACGCATCAGCGAGCAGAATGTCATCCGTGTAAAACGTTTTTAAATGTGTTCCTTTAGTGATTGTTTGGAACCGAATTTTTTATTTCCGTGAAAGGCTTAAATTCAATATGGACCCCTTATTTAAAAAGGTTTTACATGAATGACTTTATGCTCGCTGATGCGTTATTTTCGAGTTATTTAACTTTGAAGTTATAGGAACTGCGCTCATGAAATGGATTTTCCCGCGCAAAAGGAGAGCTTGTTCCAACAATGCCGGAGCGGGGGAAAAGTTTTGTTTTTGCAATTTATGGCGTAATTTAATATTTGCTAATCCCGCCGAGCCTGCAGAGCTTGAGCCCACTTCTAGGATGTTTAGTTAATAACACAATAAAGGTTATCACCCAAAAATATTAGCGGGACTGGAATTATGAAGACTTAAATCGATATGCACTCGACATGTTTCAGTATGGCGGCGACCTTAGATCATTAGCGAAACCGTAGGAGTGAATACCGTAGATTTAATACCAGAATATTTTCATAACGTAATACTTTTGGGTGGTAACCTTTATTGTGTTATTAACTAAAACATCGTAGAAGTGGGTTCAGGCTCCGCGGGATCGGTAAATAATCAATTACGAAGTACCCAAACGTACTCTAACAGCTCCCGCTCAACCGTAAACTCACTGGAACTGCTGTGGAAAACGAAAATTTTAAAGTTGAATAACTCAAAAATAACGCATCAGCGAGCAGAACGTCATACATGTAAAACCTTTTCAAATGTGTTCCTTTGGTGATTCTTCTGAACGGAATTTATAATTTCAGTGAGCGCATTAAACCCGATATTGACCTCAAATTATACTCCTGATCTAATCCAGGAAGACAGCTCATACCACAATCATATTCAGCACATCTGGTATGCCACTCATTCTCTCCATACTGCTCAAACACCACATTCATGAAACTCTCTCTCTCTTGCTCATACTTACTACATTCCAGCACATAATGTTCAATTGTTTCCTCTACTCCCCTATCACACAGCCGACATAATCTATTATCAATCTCATTCTACCTCCATGTGCGTCTATTCACACTCGACCACAATCATCCACATTGAAAGTGCATCGAAGAAAAATTGCTTATTTCGATCTAATTACCTACATTCAAGCACCAAAAATTGGAAAATCGATAACTGTCCTCTCCTTCACATTTACCTGCTTATTTACGTGTCCGTTTGTTCAATTTTATATACGACGTTCCTATAACGTCAAAGTTAAATATCTCGAAAACTAAGCATTTGCGAGCACAATGTCATTCATGTAAAACGTCTCCAATTACCTAAATTCCGTAATGAAGTTATAAAATTCGTTTACAACATTAAATTCAATATTGACCATATTTTCTCCCACTGGCATACACCAAGATTCCATTCCAAAACAGCTGCACTCTGCACTCAACAACCTCACTTTACGAGCTTCTGGACTGTAATGAAGTTTATGAACGCTGCCACAGAACACTTCCATAAGTTTATGATCTGTGACGCTGCCGCCGGTCCGCACTCTTTGCTTCGCCAGACGCTACAGTTCTAAACGTAATCTGCTAGACCGGCCACAATGGCAAAACATTTATTTGAAAATATAAGTTGCAACATAAACTGCACCAAAACTGAGTGGATTTTAAATAAATGAACGAAAGAATTGTAGGATGCAAACTAAATGAAATGAATAAAAAATTTATCTAAGGAAAAATGAATAAAAGATAAACTAACTGTATCTTCACGTAAAGAGTGCGACCTTGATATACAGTGTCAAGAGTTGATAATAATATGGAGAGAAAATAAAAGTATATTCTACTGGATATTTCATCCAAGGTAAGATGACTGAAAGCTCATAAATACTCTAAATACTACGGGAGAATGCCTTGGAGGATGTTCGCTTTAAGTTGGGAAAAATAAAAGACATGAAAAACTAAACTGAACAGACGAAAATACCATCCAAAATTATTTTCAAGTTAATGAGAAAAGGTTGGGCGAAAGTGATTAATGAGAAACATAGCGCAACACGCACGTCTAAAACAGATACACAAACACACAAAAGAATTCAATGCTTGTTCATCACACGTGAGAGAGGATTGGCTTATGACACCTAAGCTGAGGTTACGCTTATTTATATTTATTAACATTTTTGGATGTAGATACGTGGGACGCTCACTGGGGTAGCGATAAATATTATTTTGAAGCGGTGAGCCGGTGTACTAATTTTATTTAATGAAATGTAAAGTTATGCCTGATAAACAAGTGTCACACTAACCGGCCGCTAATTTTATTTAATGAAATGTAAAGTTATGCCTGATAAACAAGTGTCACACTAACCGGCCGCTAATTTTATTTAATGAAATGTAAAGTTATGTCGGATAAACAAGTGTCACACTCACCGGCCGCAGAGCGTTTAGCGGAAGCAATCGGCATGACTTCCAGAAGTCTTAATTTTTGCAAAACAGTAAAATGCTCCATCCTGCTATAGCGAATTGACCATAATAATTATTCTCTAAGAAGTAAAGATTAACATTTTATCAATTATATAAAAGAAAATATTTTTCCAATTTTTTTGTGACACAAAAATGAACAAAAAACAAGCCAGTACATGGAATGTATTTCCATTTAATAAAAATAATAAAACTTATCTTATAAATACTCATGTATATTTTTTGTAAACAGGATTTTTTATCAAAATTCATGTATGTTTTCGAATTTAGATTGCATAAGTACCTAAAGAAAAGTTTTCCATTGATAGTGATGAAATGGAAATGATTGTGACGGACGTGCCGCCATGTTGCCCCCTGGTGAGAGTACCTCAGAGATTTTTCGTACCTTCAGCTGATGTCGAGCAAAAATATGCACAATTTGTACCAGCAACACAATAACAGCTGTTTGACATACTGTAAGTGCATGAAATCCGTCTGTTTAGCGCAGAATTTTACTTGGTCATTTTACCAAAAATTTCCTAAACTAGCTCGCCTAAATCGTAATTGAGGAAATTTACGGAGACGAACATTTCAGTTTAATTAAATACCGGAGGAGCTCCACAAAATCGTCATTCGTCAGTATAGAATTGAATGCGATCAGAGTCGGGCGTCCGTTAGACAGCCGCGCTCTGCCCACACCACTGCAGGCACACCACAGGCACACGCAGCTCAGCGGACACTAACTAGCACTAATCAAAGAAATATCACTAATAAGCAGGCCTCTGCGCCCCGCAGTAGCGGAGCCGGGGGACGTGAGGCCGCAGTTCGGTCCGGGGAGGAGAGAAGTAACAAGGAACTGAACAAATGCGGCTCGGAACTGTACTCGGCACTCACTGAAAGGTTAGAGTTTATTGGAAGCATACTTCAATTATTATTTCCAGAATTATTTCAGACTGCGGCATCTCGAGATTCAAATTCATCTTCACACACACCTCAACGATGTAGGACATCCGACTCAAGGTACATAAATTTAAATTCTCAAGCAAAACTAAACAGAAGCTTATAGTTTTACAGCCCGACCTTTGCTTCATTTAGCTGCTAAATAAGCTTGACTAGATGTTAATTTGGTGATGAAACAGAATAACACACCGAATACACTCTATGCCTCACATGATTACTGTCAATGAGTCATTTTAAAGGTTGCTTCAATCTCCTGCGGTCATGTCAATATCTTGATTCTAGTCAGAATGACTGATTAACACCATGAACGACTGATAATGTAAATGTAAAATTCGAGTTTAGGATGGCAGCAAAACAAATCCGAGAGAAAGTGTGCCAGACACAAAACGAGGTATGAGAGAATAAGAAGACTGCCCAGCACCACTCGGCACCGCCACCGCCTCTCAAACCTCGAGATCCCAACGCCGCGTTTCATTGGCAGTGAGCCTCGTTATTCATCACTAGGCCACCTGCCTTTATTTGAAATAAGAAAGAAGGCGAAATGAAAGAAAGACCGTAAAAAATAAAAAAAAATTCAATCTCTCGAGAGTTGATGAAGCCGAGTGCACACGGCCCTTCAAAAATGTATAATAATGTTCGACAAATCACACGACACACGTTCCTATTTCCCAAGCTTGTATCACAGATACGCTCGTCACACACTTTCGGCTGGCTTCGGACAGACGGACGCGACTCTTATTTTAGTAATAGTGTGCACGGCCAGTCAAAAATGATGGGATTCAATACCTTTCTTGAACAAATTTTCCAGATGTGGATGACAAACAAATCTATCCATCCTAGCAGTCATACATACATATACCAGGCCTCTCCTCCCTATGGGAGGGTAGCCGACAGCAGGCCACAATCAACACCCTTAGTCACTAGGATTCGAGAGAGGCAGCACTGGCCGCACCAGAACTGCCAACAGTACCCGTGATAAAAATATTCTTGTGCTTGTGCTTTGGTGAAACTCGTATCACAGATATGGTCATTATGGCCATCCTTATGAGCGTGACAGAGAAATGGAAGAAGCGGACTCCAAACAAATAAACCAAGGGTGTTGTTAGGTAGTAGCAGGACCCGTGGAAATTCTTTAGACAATGTCATCATTAAGCTAGGTGACCCGTGAAAAAATTCTGTCAATAATACCTAACCAATGCTAACCTATCCTGTCCTAATCTGACCGAACCTCTCCTAAACGAACCTATCCTGATAAAATGCCAAACATCTCAATGGATGTAAGGGCCATTCTTCAATGTTACACTGAGGAATTCGGTATCCATGATACCGCACACTCAGGCATCTTATGTTTCTTAAAAAGCGGACACCAAACAGATATATAAATAAATATATAAACAAATACACGACGGGTATTATTAGGTTAGACTAATGTGCACGGCCCGCCAAAATGTCGGCACTTGGTGCTGGGTTGTGTGCGCCAGAACGGCGGCCGGGTGCCAGTCTCTACTCGGCAGGTTCGGCGTAGCGGACGTCTGGCAGTCGGACGTCTGGCAGTCTGGCAGTCGAAGAGGCAAATAATAACTTGAAATTCTTCGTAAAACAATAAGTTGCTGGAATGAATTCGAGATGGAGATGCCTCAAAGAGCCTAAGGTAAGAGACATTGGTTGGATCGGCGAACGAAAGTGTGCTGTGTGATGATTGCGGTCACATTATTGGGGTGTTATGGAGCAGCATTGTCATTGTGCTGATGGTGAGTTGTTTAGCAAGTTGTGTGTTGTGTGGTGCTTGTTTGGCTCAGAGCGTTATACCAGCTGTGATGCTGCTTCTACTTTCTAGAGTATTATTGCTATGCCTGTGTCTTGCATGACTGCCTTCTGTGGCACCAAGGGCCCGGTACACCACTCACAATGCCCCCTGTGGCACCAGGTTCCCGGTACACCACTCACAATGCTTCTGTGGCACCAGGTGCCCGGTACACCACTCAAAATACCCCCTGTGGCACCAGGTGCCCGGTACACCACTCACAATACCCCCTGTGGCACCAGGTGCTCGGTACACCACTCACAATACCCCCTGTGGCACCAGGTGCCCGGTACACCACTCACAATACCCCCTGTGGCACCAGGTGCCCGGTACACCACTCACAATACCCCCTGTGGCACCAGGTACCCGGTACACCACTCACAATACCCCCTGTGGCACCAGGTGCCCGGTACACCACTCATAATACCCCCTGTGGCACCAGGTACCCGGTACACCACTCACAATACCCCCTGTGGCACCAGGTACCCGGTACACCACTCACAATACCCCCTGTGGTGCAAGAATGTCAAAGAACGGCTCAAGTAAGTACCACAGTACCTCCACCGCCGTGACACCCCGACACCGGGAGTACAAGGGTACGAGAAGCTCAAGTGAGTACCACAGTGCCTCCACCGCCGTGACACCCCGACACCAGGAGTACAAGGGTACGAGAAGCTCAAGTGAGTACCACAGTGCCTCCGCCGCCGTGACACCCCGACACCGGGAGTACAAGGGTACGAGAAGCAATATAAACCAGACAACGCTAAGTTCCGCAAAGCTTTCGCCTGCCTCTGCTTTATGCAAAGAGATGGTCGTAGGAAACGAAGCAAAATCCAAGGTCGCGCCTATGGGAAAATTAAACGTCAGAAGTGGAACAACTTGCTGTACATCGTTACAGCTCCGTGAAGGTACCAAAGCAGTTAGGTATCATCCCTTTATTAACACGACAGTAATTTATGCGCTACCAGTGGAACGGGAGAAACGGAACGGGTAAATGATAATAAACTCAGTTAACGACAACTTCGGTCAGTGACTATTTAGTTGTCGCTTTGGTAAACTACCAAAGTATTCTCTCACCATCACGACTTGATATCTCTATCACAGTTCAACTCTCAATGTTTCCGCCCATGACCAAATTTCGTCCATTTATGCACGGTACTCCCAATACTTTCACTTTGCTTCTCCTCTCAATCCAAACAACTTGGGTTGGCGTACAACTCAGCTAACTAGACGTCCAAATAATTAATGTATTTCCACAGGTAAGACATTCGGGGCCACGCGTTTAGTCTCACTAGATAGACGAGTACCGGAACCATGATCCCCTTACAATGGATTTATTCTTACAATCACCAACGTTTATTACCTTAAACGCCTCGAAAGCGACTCAAAAATGAAGACCAGAATTACCAAGAGTCGTAGAAATTAATTACATTTGAATTGTGGACGGGGAAATAACATTCAAATTCTATTAAGAGCAGTAGTTAGGGACCCCCTGGCAGGGGTTCAAGCTACCCACCCTCACTTTGGCCGAGCGTCTCACCCAAGCTGGAACCCCCCTCTCACCAGATCAGAGAGGGTAATAGCACAGGACGCTCGGCCATTGTTCTTTAATACTTTCCATCGGAACACTTCCATCACTCAAGTTCTCGCTATGGTTCAGGACAACTTGGAAATTAAATTAAAAAACAAACCAGACTTCCGCCGATCATACTCACTAATATCCATCTATGATTACAAATTACCGAATACATTTATTTCCTTCACATATTCAAGCACTTTGTGGATAGGTCCCCCATCCGATAGCACTGAGCACTGACACTGAGCGTGCTTCCCTGCGGCATTCCAGTGGCCAGTTCTGTAAAGGAAGATAATTCACTAGACACTCTCACTCGAAGTGTCCGACCCTTGAGGAACTCTTTCATATATCTTGGTAGTCTTTCTCGCATTCCTGCCGCTGCAAGGGCTTTTAATATCCCGTACTGCCAGGTCGTTTCATAGGCTTTTTCTAAATCAAAAAATACAGGCGTGGACTACTTTATTTTCGGCGAACGGTTTTCTCACAAAAGTATCGAACCTAACGAGATGGTCTACAGTTGCTCGACTCTTTCTGGAACAACACTGTATATTAGTAAATATTTTGTTGTTTTCGAGGTATTCCATCAGTCTGCTGTTGGTCATATTTTCGTAGGTCTTGCATAGACAGCTCGTCAATGACATGGGCCTGTAGTTTTTCGGATTGCTCTGATCTTTACCAGGTTTGGGGATAGGTACAATTATGGCTTCTTTCCAAAGTGGGTGCACATATTCTTTAGCCCATATCTTGTTGTACACGTTCAGCAGGTATTGGTGAGCATTGTCTGGCATGTTTTTGATCATCAGGTTACTGATATTATCTGCTCCTGGTGTTGTAATTCTATTACTTTTGATGGCGGATGTAAGTTCCTGCATTGTGAAAAGTCTGTTATATGCTTCATCACTGTTGCTCATGAAGTTGGAGTTTGTTCAGCGAGTTGCTTGTATCGCACAAATTGATCTGAGTAGTTCTCGTTGCCGAATATGATTTCGAAGGTCTCTGCGAGCTTCTGAGCTATTTCCTCGTGGTTGAATCATGGATATCTCTTTCACTTAGCATTTTTACTTGCCTCTTGGCCCTTCCTCGAATTGTATTTATAGTTTCCCAAACATGACCACTTGGCGCGGTTGGTGGTCTTCAGAGTTGACACGAACTCTCTCCAGGTGTTCTGTTTAGCTTCCTTGAATGTCCTCGTTGCGATTGCTCTTGCTCTCTTCCCCCTTATCTTAGATTATATGTTAGTTTGGGCTACCGTATCCGCAATAAATGCAATCCAAAGAGAGGAAGAAGGAAAGCACCATTTAGTATGCATTTAAGGAACGCAAAATCTATGAAGAAGAGGCATAGAAACAGTAAGTTGAGAAAGAAGTTTATTAAACAAGATAAAAGTTGAAGAAGAAAGTAGTAGGTGCTGAAGAACAGGATAGCAGTGAACCGAAAAAATGTGGTCCTTAACATAACAAAAACATTTTATTTCAACAAAAAGATTGGTCTACCTAACTCTCAGCTCGGGTTCTCACATTTTCCCCCTGGGAGCGCTAATTCCCATAGATACAATAGTTGTATCCCCCTGAGGGGTTCCACCTTATCTTGACCTTCATTTCCCCAGTCCTCTTGAATACCCTGTAACACTTCTCCCTCTCCCGCCAAGCTACTTTACAGTCCGCTGTCCACCATGGCTTTGCGTAGTGCCGCCTTCTCTTATACTTGGGCACCCGCGTCTCAGCTGCACTATTGAATCTTTGTTAGAGTTCAACTACTGCAGCCTCTGGGTCCTCTGGTATTTCCACATGATGTACATTTTTCCATATATTGTCTTCTCGGTGCTGCTTCCAGTTGCTTTTCTTGGAATTCCATGTTTCGGCCTCTAGTCGTCCATCTGCTTGCAGAACTGTAAAGGTGAGCGTTCTAAGGAAGTAATGACTTCTCAGGACCGAGGGCAGAACATCGAACTTTAGATTCGGCGTGATGTCTGAGGATGTGAGTGTGAGGTCTATCATAGTTCCTGATTTGAGTGGGTGAATCATCATTAATGATGTTGAAGTTTACCCCTGCCAAAATGTTTTGCATCGTTCGTCCTCTCCCATCTGTTCTTTTATCCCCGCAGTCACCATGGTGAGTGTTAAAATCTCCCATTATAACAGGTTTGGGCAATTCCATCACGGTGATGAATAATTTTTCGATTTTACTTGTTCTCTGGGTGGTGAGTATACTGATGCAACAGCTATTATCTTGAATTAACTAAGGGATATTTTCGTAGCAATTATCTGAGGTGGTGATTGTTTGTTGATTTCTTAGGTGAGCATTGATGTCATGTACATAAAGTGCCACTCCCCCATGAAACCTGTGGTTGTAGTGACCTTGCTTGCAGAACATAACATAGCCTGATACTGGGGACAAAATTATCACCGTAGAACGTTTCCTGTACTGCTATCGCTGCTGCTTGCAAATATCAACAAGGTTTATGAGGTCTTCCTTAGAAGTCGCCATTCCTTGCAGATTCCATTGTAGGAATGTAACCTCTTGCTCTGCCATCACCTCCACCTGCGCATGCTATCCTCAGACCTCCTCTCATCTTTGCTTCTGGATCTCCTCCTGACGCTCTCCCTCGATGTTGCACGTGAACGCTGTCTACGCGTCTCTCTTGCTTTGGGATGGTTAGCTCTCTTCATATTTATCTCTATCAATTTCTTCAGCTGCTCTTATTTCTTATGTGCATTCATCATACATTTTCCTGGTTTCTCTCCTTCTAGATTGTCTTTCTTTTGCAGGTGAAATTACACCGTGGTGCAAGTTTACAGTCGTTGTGAAAAGCCTTTCGGTCTTGGGATTCTCACACACAACCTCTGTCATCCTCTCTATTTCTTCTTCCCTCGCCGACATACGTCTACTCCTGAACTCGTTTCTCGTCTTGACTCCAACCTTTTTCTTGCTTTGTTCTGGCTCTGGTGTTGCTTCTCAGTCGTCCGATAGGTTTCTCTTTTTCTTGCTTGTTATATCTTTTCCACCGGAGATAGTGTGAGTCATAATTGCCTTAGTGAAATTCAAAGAGAAGTTCGGGTGGCGGCGGTTGAGTATCATTCTGGCTTGCCCTTTTGACACTCGTTCTTTACTCAGGAGGGCCAAAATTTCCTCCTCCAGTACTCTCTGTCTACAATTTCTTGATCCCGTTAGGTGCTCCTCACTGCAGTGGGAGCACTTGCTTTCACTGGAAGTGCATTCGTCAATTCGATGTCCAGTCGAGCTGCACTTAGAGCACACTTATTCCCACTGGCAGTGTTTAATGCCGTGACCATATTCTCAGCACTTCTTGCAGAGCATAGGTCTGGGCTTAATTTCGTACACCTTGGTTCTAGCCTGCTCTCCAGGGACATCAATGTATTCTGGTAGCACGGGCTGCCTGAAAAACAACAGAATTGGCAGTGCCAGGTGACTTTTCGGTTTAATCCAGGTTGCGCGAACTGCATCTTGTGCTCCGCACATTTCCAGTAATCCTTGCTTGAATTTTTCTAAGTCATTTCAAATCGTATTCATATACATAGATAAGGCCTTTCTGCATGGCAAAATTGAGATTCTCTTCAACAGTGATGGGCATTTGGTTCAGTTGCTGCATTTGTTTCATTTTCTGGCTCTGAGTTGCGTCACCCACTTCCACGGTAACACTGTCTTGCTCCGCGATATCATGGCTTTGGGTTTACTGCCGAGGTGTTCGGCGATACACTTCTCGAGCAACCATGGAGACATCTTTCGTCTATTAGCTTCTTTCATCTTGCAGTCTAAGTGAGTGATGTACTTGCTAGATGGTGGGGCTTGTACAGTTTCGCCCAATCCGTCTCTTATCTGCTTTGCTCTTCTTAATCTTCCTTCTTCTTCTCTGTCACATTGGATGCTGCCTGACGCATGCGGACCTTCCCACTGGACACATTTCGTCTCATCAGCAGTGCAGTTTGGAGCGGAGTGGCCGACCTCAGCACACTTTCCGCACACAGCAGAGGTATTTCGGCATCGCTTTGTGGTGTGGCCATACATCTGACAATTGAAGCACATCATTGGTTTGTTGTTAAACGGATATAATTTGGTGTCTTGCCTTTCTTCTGGGATATAGATGCTGTATGGTACGGTTTGTGGCTTGAACGTTATCAGAAAGGGTAATGTTTCGGGATATCTCGGTTTAATAAAACTAGCTCTAGTAACTCCCTGCACATTGTACTGCTCCTGAAGGCCGGTTTTGATTTCTTCCATGTCAGCAGTGTTGGGCACGCAACTTTTAAAATGTTGCAGCGCAACCGCAACACCACAAAAAAAGTTGCGACGCAACCGCAACAGCAACTTTGAAACAAACAAAGTTGCGATCGCAACCGCAACTTCTAAATTATTAAATATAATTTTAAGGGTACCATCCGGGATTTTGACCTTTTTTCGTTCGGTTCGCTTGAAAATTGGTCAGTATTTGCATTTTTTGAAAGTAAACCTTTTTTACTGATGTCATTTTTTCGATTTAGGCCATTTTTTTTAATAAAAATGAGTTTTTTGATACATTTTTTTGTATATTTCAAGACGTATCTCCTCATTGAATTTTGATGCTAGAACAAAACCAAAGAGTTTTAGAATCCTTGGAACATTTCTAACAAAGTTACTCGATTCAATTTTAAAATTTTGAATTTTTTTTGTGAAATGCGAAGCTTTATAATAACATTATAACAATTGTTATTATAAAGTTTCGCCTTTCACAAAAATTGTTTTCAAAATTTAAAAATTCATTCGAATAACTTTGTTAGAAATGTTCCAAGGATTCTAAAACTGTCTTTGGTTTTGTTCTAGCATCAAAACTCAATGAGTTAATACAGTTTGAATGGTAGAAATGTATTATTATTCAGGAGAGCCCAAAAACAAAATAAACTATTGAATTGCAATATAACTGACAATTTCTGTACATAAATGCAGTTTCTTTGATCAATTTTTATGTGCGAATAATGTGCAATGTTTTCCTAGTAAATTTCAATGTAACATATGAAATATCGTGCATAAAAACAAATAGAAATATATTTTATTTGAGAACTCACCATGTAGCTCATATATATAGGTCCGGGATTTTCAACTTTTGTCGTCCGATTCGCTTGAAAATTGGTCAGTATTTGTATTTTTTGAAAGTAAACCTTTTTTTACTCATGTCATTTTTTCAATTTAGGCCATATTTATTTTTTTATTTATTTTTTCTAATAACAATGATTTTTTTCATACATTTTTTTGTATATTTCAAGACGTATCAACTCATTGAATTTTGATGCTACAACAAAACCAAAGACAGTTTTAGAATCCTTGAAACATTTCTAACAGTTATATAAAGTTGCATTCAAATTTGAGAAAACCAAAAAATTTCTATGGATCCAAACCCAAAAGTAATTGTTTGAAATGTTATTAGAAAGTTTCGCATATCACAAAAATTTTTTTCCAAATGTTCGAATTGAAATGAATAACTTTGTTAGAAATGTTGCAAGGATTCTAAAACTGTCTTTGGTTTTGTTCTAGCATCAAAATTCAATGAGTAGTTACGATTTGAATGGATCCTTTTCCGACAAAAAAAAACATACTCAATTATTTATGATTTTGGCCCCCTTTTGGACCCCCCTGGGGGGGGGGTTCTGGTGTCCGTAGCGCCATAATATTTCATGGCACAATAACCCATACCATAAGGATCCTTATTCGACAAAAAAAAATTTGAGTCAGAGGTGCCGCGGGGGCCCAATTTGGCCTCGGATGGTACCCTTAATTAATTGAATATTGTTCGATTAATTTCACGTATATATTGCTATGTATAAAATAATATTAAGATATTCAAAATAGTGCATGGTTTTTCGAAATAAATTAATAGATCGAGTAAATACGTGGACGATCTTTCAGTATCTTGATATTGAATGAGATATCAAGATACTGAATACTCAATAGCTATTGTATTATTACTAATAATATTGTATAATATTATTATATATATCGTGCCCCCCATGTTTCAGTATCTTGATATTGAATGAAATATTAAGATACTGAAAGAAACGTTTCATCTGTAAATATTGCCATAATAGCATGAACAATAAAATGAATTATATTTTCTAATAATAATGCTGGAAAGGTACCTAGCTAGCAGCTATATTTTCGTCGTAGGAGTTCCGTTTATATAGCAAAAAAATTAGAAAACAGAAAAGTGCAGAACATTTGTACAGCCTATTTGACGGATAAAGAAAAAACACACATATGCTCCTGTGATAAATGATATTCCTCTGCTTTTTGTTGTTCCTATGTTAAGATTTAATACTGGTTCATGATCTCAATGTGACAATGTCAATGTGCTGTAATGACGATCAACGTTGCCTTTCAAAAATGTTAACATTTCAAAATGCTTGTCTGAAGCCGAGCACGTCGTAGTCTCAAAATTTCTTTGCCTAGGGAGAAAAGTCGTTCGACCGCAGCGCTCGAAGGTATTGGCGTTTTAAATTGGAGGAACGAAGAGACAAATTCACTTGAAGGTTATGTAATGAGTTACATAAAATATACTTATATACTGTAAGCAAAGTGTATGTGTATCACTGTATCGCCTAATGCTAATAATAAACAGTTGCCAGACAGATTGTACCCTATTCGGTTTAGTTTCAAACGAGTATGAAACGCGTATTAAACTCTATCGAAGTCATTTTAGAAATTAAATTACCATCGTAATGTTGCGGTTGCGAGTTGCGGCCTGACACGTCAAAAATTGTTGCGATCGCAACAGATTTGCAACTTTCCAAAAATTGTTGGGGCGCAACCGCAACAGAAAAAGTTGCGATCGCAATTGCGCCGTAACTTTTTGCGGCGCAACTACCCAACACTGCATGTCAGTGATGTCGAAGTCACTGATAAACATCAAGCAGTCGCGTAATTGAATTTGCTGAATTCTGCAGTCTGACACGGTACATTCTCTACGTGCGTCAGGTCGATAATTTTCTTCGCTTGCTGCGCACTTTGCACTTCGACCCTCATCATTTCAGGGCCCATGCTAAACAGTCTCTTGGGTTTTGTGTCGGTTACAGCAGCGATTTGTTGAACTCCAAACGGGTTTGTTTTCCTCTTTCCTCCAAGTTCAAAAGCGATGGAGAAATACCTGGGAAAATGCTCCTCGTCAGTTAACACCAGTGGGACGTATTTTCTTTTCTCCTCTTTTGGCAGCTTTCCACCCTTACGTGGTGGCTGTTCCCATCCTGAAGATGAATCACTTCGGGCCGAAATAACAGCTTTCTCAATTTCTGCCAGATGCTTCACGATCTGGTCCAGTTCATTTGGGCTCAAATTTCTCCGACTCTCACCATTTGTATCACTTGCAATTGATGCGATGACTTTTCTTCTAATCCTTTCGATATTTCCAATGTTGTCTCGTTGGTTCACTTTCCTGGCGAGGGAGTCATCTCCAGCGTCAGCTCGCTGCCGCTGCGGATCCTCCACTTCTCCCGTATGCGAAACTTGCTCACACGCATTCGAGAGATTCATTATTTCGGGAGTGGGTCCTCTTGATAAATTAAGGGGACCTCGCATTGACACTTTTATTCTACACTCAATATTTCAAATAAGCTTAACTACACAAAACAAAGAAGAAAAGACCCAAATGTTGGTGGGCCAAGTTACGTTGGTTCGTTGGTTCTACCCAAGATAACCATTCAATAAATAATTCATAAACACCTTGTTATCAATTAACATATAAATTATGTAATGTTACATGACTCCAAATGAGTATACTAACGGTACCACCACGGGAAGGTGTGGGTGGGCTGGAATACTTGACAAGTGCAAGTAATCATTATCAAATCCTCGTCTGTTTAATGTTCCCTTCACAACGCACAAATAAAGAAAATTCAGTTCGGCACCAGTAAAACTTGGTAAAGGGAACAGTGAAAATTCCGAATACTTGCTATGTTCAAGTAACTTTTAGGGGATCCTTGTCTGTACACTCTTCCCTTCACGATATGCAAATAATAACAGAATTCAGTACCATTAAAACGTAGTCAAACGTTCTAATTCCTCAAACGTTTCAATTCCTGCAGAGCAATTTGGAGACAAGGCCGGATTCAAAAAGAATGAGGAAACTTTCATACAACAAATGGCAGTCAAATTCTCTTTTATTGCTTCAAACATAGGATTAAAAAATCTACATGGATGCTGTAGGAACGCACGGCTATTTTTACTTATGGCTTCAATCTGATTCCACGAGGATAGACAAACCGCTTCTTCAAAAAATTGCAATTGAATTACGTAAAGCTGAGTGGCTGCACTCAAATAAGCAACCGCTAACATGAGCAGCTCAAACCGCTCGAAGAGAAAAATGTCTCTAGGTATCATGGCGCCCCCCCAACACTAAAATTAACTGATCCCAATAAGCACCGACAACTGAGAGGAGCGCCAAGTCGCTTAGCTGCACCGATGCACTCAGATTTAGAGGTATTACCAAGGCCCACTCGTGCACAAAGGCGATTTTTATGACGGATGCAGGAGACTTAAAAACGATCTCGCGCAAAATGTTAAAATAACGAACATGCCGATGTACTGCGAGTAAGATCAGAACGCCGGCTGGTCAGGAGTGAAGCGAGCGTCTGAGCAGCGCAGCACGAATCATGCGAGGAGACGGAGCGTTGTGAAGGGAGCTCAGTGAGCGCAGCAGACGAGCGTCACCCCGCACATCTCCGGCAAACACTGGCGACGAAGCAACTCAGACAAGTGGCAGATGACGAACAAACGCGCGCGTCCAACTCATTGAAATGAAATCTTTAGTAATGGTCCTCAACGTCAAGATACAATCAATAAGACAAGCTGTGATTATTGACTAGACGACCCATTTGCTCTTCCAGGTAGAAGGACTGCTAAGCCGAAATTCCTACTTGACAAGAAAAAAATCTGCCATAATTGATTCCAGCTACTTCATTAGGTCAATTTCTTACAAAATGAAAGACATGACTTATAAATATTATACGAGTCTTAAATACCTACGGCGGTCGATTATTTGAAAAATGTTTGATGCGGGTTGTTTCCGAATATTTATTTTATTAATACACAAACGGCTTTAACATAGATCAATACTCGCTTGTGAAGACACTTGACACACTAGACTTAAAGTAGGCTGAAACACTCGCACTCAAAGTACTATTAATGACTAGAAGCGAACTGTAAATTGTGACTTTCGACTAGAATAAGACGCATAAGGCAGCTCTAAAAAAAATGACATAGGTTTGAACACGAGAATTAAACGGCAAACAGAAATCGAGAGGTCAGCAGCAAACGAAAGAACGTACTATAAAACAATACAGGTCTACAAAATATCTGGGATCATTACACTAGGAAACTGCAATCTATCGCACTCAAGAGAAAGCCCATAAGTAGTAAATGACCACCGAATTTTAGAATCGTATTAGCAGGGAGTCAATAGATTACTAATAGCATTTTAGTTAAGAAGTACAGGGCGTTATAGGCAAGTTAATAATCGAGGATCGCCAACGTAGGAACCTCTTGCCACGACTCGTAAGTGAGAAACACAGAAGTGAACACACAGCACAACAGAGACCAGCTCGCGAGCACCTGCAGACAGGGACGTAAAACTCAGTCAGAGTTGGCATGAGAGCTCGCAGAGCCCTGACGAGGCCTCATCCCTGTCTTGGCGCTGAGCCGCAGGCTGGACAGGAGGTTGCGTGCGTGTAGTATGCGTTCACTTTCGCCGGGTAAGTTTTCAAGGGGCTCCGCTCGAGCCAGGCCCTGATCGTGGCGCACTAAGGACCGACGAGATGAAACGGAAACTCGGGGATGATTGTCACCACGAGACATCGAGTGTCCAGCAGCCGGAGGAGCGCTCACCATCGACGCGTTGTTTACTTCAGACTCGGTACTAGACATGGACGTCTGCAGGGAGTCTTGGCCAAGATCTCTTTTGCACAGAGTTGCATCCACTTGTGCATCATGGTTTTTACACGTTAGTGTACTTCGGTGGACATTATTTTTGTCATTGCTAGTTATCTGTGAAATCAGATTCAACAAACTGGATTCTATGGCGTCGATGCGCTGGTTAGTTTTGAAGTCGTGGTGCAATTCTGCTTGCGAGACGCTGTCGAAGGCATCAAAATCTGAAGCATCAGTGCACACAGGCAGAGAGAGTTCGCTCGCTTCTCTTTCCAAGGAGATGCGCTTCTGCCTCAATAAGTGGCACAAACAAGCCGCAGTAGAAGGCACCTTCAGGAATTCCTTGCATGCACCACTACAAGTCTCACTCACTTTGTCTGATAGAACAGAAGAATTTTGAAGAAGCCCATCGTTACTGTCAATTTTAGACAATAATTCAGGAGTAAGCGATGCATACAAATCGTTGACATCAACGGCCTGACTAAAAGAATCAGACTTCGGTCTTATATTATTTTGTTTTCCTATGGGTAATGAATCGGTTTGACCTTGTCTTCTACGAGTGGAGTCATCAACGTGCTCAATTTCGGATGACGAACGAAGATCCACACATCCTGCATCTAAGGCGGATATACTCGTAGAAGTTTTGTGCAATGTCCTTGGAAGGGACTTGCTGTTGAAGAGAGCCGACTGCTGCCGGCCCCTGGAGCGGGAGGTGGGAGTGTCGTGCTCGTGTGGTGCGGCGGCCCCCGCGCGCCCCGCCGGCCCGGTGCGCCGCGTGACCAGCGCAGGGCCGCTCGCTATGATCCAGTCGCCCTCAGCGCCCGTCCAGTTCACCACACCGCACGAAGTTTCGCTCAGCCTCGACAACCCTGGAACACTGAATTTCTCCAACGGTCCATTTTCATCCGCAGGTTTCAACGACGATTTATAGGACCGAGGCAAAGTGTGATATCGAACAGAAGAACGACCTGCCACACTACCAGCAAATCCATCATTCGTGCCTTGGTTACTTACGAAAGACTCTCTGTTCCTGTTCGCAAGACGATTCACAGACGAATCACGAGTATTACTGCTGCTTGTCGCAGAGGATTCGCGTCCTTTGGACGAATGCCGACTGAGGGAAGAATCCCGGCTCTTTGAGCTCAGCCTCGACGAGGAAGAAGCGACTCTGAGGCCCAGAGAAGGTGATCGCGACTTGTTGCTGCCGAGCGTGAAGCTGAAGCGCTCACTGCCGCCGCCCCTCAGCTCGGCCCCCAGGTGTCGGACGGTGCAGCTGAGGTCGCTGCAGCCGTCCCCGTGGGAGCGGGTGGCGGAGGGCGCGCGGGTGGCGGGAGCCGAGCGCCGCCCCGCCGCCGCCACCGAGCAGTGCCGCGACCGCCCGGAGTCGCACGAGCCGCCGCTGCTGTTCCTGCCGCCAACATGTGTACCAGTTTTGGCAACCGCACCGATAAATCGCGGCCATAGCAGACACATCAACAGGGAAACGCTACCGAAAATTGTACCATAAATAGCGTTCTACTTTGACTAAAGAAGCACCTGAAGCACTGACATAATCAATGCGGAAATTTCTATTTTGTGTGATCTCTTCTAGAAATTTACTTTCAGTATTTTAGCAAACTCAATATTTATAAATAGTTAATGAGAACTAAATGAATGCACGATCCAATTAATGTTTACCATTTTCAAAACTTCTTCCTGCAATTGACTTTAAATTTGAATTGAATATTGAAATTCCGTTTAACCCATAGCAGGAAACGTGTTCAGGAAACTGGGAATCGATGCACAAGTTACTTTTCCACACAAAAGGCCTCGAAACAATAAGTAGAAAATATGTTTTGGGAACGACAGATGTTAAAGAAGAAAGAAGTAGGTGCTGGAAAACAGGAGAGCATTAAACTGAGAAAATATTATCTGTAATAAAACAAAAAACGCATTCTATTTCAACAAAAGAAAGCCCTACCTAACCTTCAGCTCGTGATTACACATTTTCCCCTGGGAGCGCAAATTCCCTTAGATACAATAGTTGCGTCCCCCTAACGATACTGAAAAAAACAATGAGGGCAAGAAAGAAAGGCCTAACATTTTTTCATAACTGGACAACCAAACGGCATCTCCCACATGGGCTAAAGTCCCCATAGCATTTGAGAGTAAAATCTATCTGAAACTGGTTGCCTATCCTGCCCTCCCAGAGAAGCAGCAACTCGAAGGCTTTGTAGGCAAGCAGCAAGAAGCTCCAGTGTGCATACCTGCCTAAGGCTTGGCTCATTCCTTACAAAAATACCACATCTCAAGCCGTAGCAATCTCTCATGACAAAATTGACATCTCCAACGTGTAGGTTGTAAATTTTAAATTAGAACATAAATTATTTTAAGCTCTAACCACAGCAAAGGAGTTATTAGGAGGCGCAGGAAGGCATCATTTAGTGTGGAATTAAGGAAACGAGGAATCTGTGCACAAAGCGGGTCCTCACACCCTGCACATCCAAAGAGTAAGATTAAAGAAATTCATGAAACAAGATAACAGTTTCATGAGTTTCAGCTGCAGCGCCTGAAAAAAAATTTTCAGGTGCTCAAAATAGGTCAGCAGTTAAAAAAAAGGACATTTATCAATTAACCAAAAAAATGTCCCCTTACAAAACGCAGAGCAAATTCTATTTCAGCAAATGGGAGGCCAGCTAATCTTCCGTTCAGGACGTACTTTCTCCTTTGAGATCATGAGTTTAATTGCATCACCCTGAGAGGATGGAAGGTATACAGTCAGGAACAAAATAATGAAGCGCATTTGTCTGAACCTTGAATGTTAACCTTTCTGCTCTACGTCGATTGTTCACATTTTTTATAAAAGTAATCCATGAAGTATCATAGTGAGTACGACATCCAAACACCAAAATATCCAATAGAAAAAATCGGAGATAAATATTAATTTTCCGCGAGCCAAATTATGAAATACATGGTATACTTTTACAGAAGTACGGTATAGGGGATAGTTCGAGGCTCCGTTGCTATTGCAAGGATGTTTTCACAGGGGAAAGAAAAAAGGCCATTTAGTATGAACTAAATGGCCTCTCTAATTAGTATGGACTAAATCTTGAACTATGGACAAAGGAAAACGAAGAATCTGTTTTCAAGGTGAGTTTCCAAACAGGACACTTTCCACACGCAGCAAATGTGAGAAGGAAAAGACAAAGAAGTGAAAGCGAAAAAGAAATGAAAACTGAAAGAATTTAAGATTGCACAAAAGATTGGAGTCCCGAAGGCCTACCTTTAGCTGGAGTCGACTAACACATGTCAGGGAGCGCTCGTGCCCACGGCGTAGGAGATACAAACCCAACTCACCTAAACTTGTTGAGTAGCCTTTGCTTCATGAGAGGAATTTCCCTATAAAAATCACAGCCCATAAAGGTACGTTCTTCCCATTTAAATATTTCAAAGATTGTTCAAAAATCTTACAGTACACTCCCAAATTAACACAAACACTTTCGTCAGTGGTTTTAGTAACAGCCTTGCGTAATGGCATCACCTCTCGCATCGGTCATGTCTTCAGTTGTGTAAAGGGAAAGATATAAACCAAGACCTCCGGTTCCTGATCCTAGAGCTTCGTAAGGAATAAATGGAGTCAGAACATTTTCTGTAAGACTATGTGTTCCTACAAGCTCATTTGAAATTATAAACAGAAGCAGAAAAGACAAGTCTCGGCACACCCAGAAAACAGGTCGTCTCCGCAGGACAAACTGAACGTCCCGTCCCGCTCGACACTCCGAACGGACTAAGATCCAGAGATCAAAGTCGAATCCAAATGACTTGACGATGAACTAAAATTGTCAGAAAAAGAAGTAAGAAAGCAAACGGATATCAGGACCGGTGAAGTATTCCAATGAGTATTTCGGCAAGCCATAATTGTTTTGGAACACCGTCGCGTAATCAGACGAGACTGAAATTGAACTGCTAGGACGAAATAACACTAGCCTTATTCTGCAGAAAAAGGGAGACCCGTACGCTCATTAACACGTTCACTGCGTTTCCGCGGCTGTTGCGGTTGGTTTGGTTAGGTTGTCTTTGGCAGAATAGGGAAATCGGTTTTCCAGCTTGAATAAATTTTAATTCTTCCTCATGAATATGAAAAATACATTAGCACGATAACATTTCACCTCGTATGACAACAATTATTTTTAAAAATGTCATGAAACAGATAAAATGTCATTCATTTATACCGGCAAGTAAATGGGCAATTTACCTGTTGGTACACATGTGGCCCACTACGCAGTGAACGTGTTAAGTGCAGTGCTCTAACGGCGGAGTTTGGTGGTGGTTCTACCCGTATAATGGCGTCGGGTTGGTTCTGCTAGTCTTGGTATGGTCAACTCTACATCATAGAAGGATGTATGAACAGCAAAAAAAATATTGAGAGATACTGGATTAACACTTTCTAGTTTCTCTTCGCTCTTTGAAATTGATATGCGGTGGAACCTGTCAACAGGACAATGATCCTATGCGCACAACGAATGTAAAAAAGCCTTGGTTTCCAGATTAGGAAATAAATTTGTAAGAGTAGCATAGCCAATCCCTGAACATGAATTTCATAGTTTTGTAGAGGGAACTGAAACTAAAGACTCAAAATAGATCCTAGAAATGCTGCACAGTAAAAGGAATAATTGCAAAAGGTTGGACCGAAATATCGCTGGAGAGGACACAACATTGACCGTTCAAAATTCAGAAGATCTGGAAGGAAAAGTTACGTTCACAGGCTGCGCCACTAAAGATTGAATGAAAATTGTGCGATGCGTAGTGAACTTTTGCCCTCTCAAACATTACAATAATTGAAAGTGATCATTTTCCATTGGAAATTTTAAGATTTTTCATTGACAACCGTACTTCTTTAAGTACTTATGGTAAAAATTGAACAATCGACGCTGACTTAACTTGCATGTGGTATACTCTGTGTTATGTATGGACTATTGACCTTATGAAGACCACTACCGACTTGCATGCGGTGTACTCTGTGTTATGTATGGACTATTGACCTTACAAAGACCACTACCGCTTTTGAATTACATAAGAAATAATTTAGTTCAAGCCCTATGTTCTGAATGTAATAGTCAAAAGTGTACTTACACAAGCGTTACACTAGAGTGATGATTTACTTGATGATTCATTAGAAGACATACGAGGATTCACAAAATAATTTTTACAGATCAACAGTAAGAACAAGTACCTTGTAGGGTTAATGCGAAACGTACGGTATTTCAAGCTACAAGCATTTCCAGCGATACCTCTTAACTATCAATAAAAAAATTAGAAATTAAAGTCTGCGATGAAACACAAATTTTTGAAAATATCAATTTACATGAAGGTGACCAAACCTGTTAACTAGTGACCAGGTGGATGAGTTCAAAGTATAACATTCTGAGATGTAATAATTCCCTAATACTTAAAATAAAGAAATCCAGCAAACAGGAGTCCAACTGCGATCTTATGATATTGTTCTTGAATTGAGAATAATTTTTATTGTAAACGAAGATATTGGTAGCTTACAGCAGAGAGGAAATGTTTTTTCCACGGTTTTATTTCCTTAAATAAAACTCAAGGAACTTTAACTGCACGTCCATCCCAAAACGCTCATTTTGTAAATCCTAAAACCTCAGAAGACTTTCGAAAACTTTCAATTCTCAACCATGAAATCTACTAAACATACAAATTGCCCACTAGACAGTATCGCTAAAGACTGAGCATTCCAACCCCACCAAATTTCAAGTTTAGAAGACAAACTTCATGATTCGCACGTAGCAACGCATTTTTATGTTGATTCTGAGTGGAAATGAGCCTCGGTTTGCGTTGTGAGAAAAAAAATATTACACAAGGATGGCAACGCGCGCAGCACACTACCTGCTCTTGCCGGCCTTGGCTCTGGTGAGCAGGAGGGGGCGGCTGCGGGCCCGGAACTCCCACTCGAGCGGCGGCGGCGGGGTGATGTTCGGCACAGACGTGAGCCGAGAGGGCGGCGAGGGGGCGGACGCGCGCTTGTGGCGCCCCAGCTCCTCGCGGTGGTCGGCGCCGTGGCGCCCTCTGGTGCTCTGCGCTGCGCCAGTAGGCCCCAGCTCGTCACGGTGCTGAGGTCTCTGGCGATCTCGAGTTTTCTGCTGAGCTCTCTCGGGTGCGCCATGAGGCCCCAGCTCCCGGTGCTGGTAGGGCTCGCGGCGACCTGCGGCGCTACCAGGTCCAGGGGACCCCGGCGCAGGGTGGAAGGGCCTGTGGTTGTGTCTGCTGAGCCACGCAGGCACGGGGCTCACCTGCACGCAGACGCCACGTTTATGTCTAAGGCCCATAAATTTTCTCCCTTGCTTTCTATCGTTACTATGTTCGTTCAAGACATTCTGGTCACATGAAATGCCATCCAAATAGAAAATAGAAGCACCATTTGGTATCGACAGTAGAGAACGCGGAATTAACGTACGGGAAAGAGTGTTCCCAAACACAATATCCCGCACATAGAAGCAAGATAGGAAAGAAAAGACAAAAATGATATAGCAAAGAAGTCATAACAATTGAAAGAAACAAGGTGGGCACGAAAGAAGTCCCAAAGTCCTACCTATAGCTGAAGTAAACAGTATCTCTCTGATGGCACCAGTCTTCATAGCATTGGATCAACGAACTTGACAGTGACCTGTCGCCTATCTTATGCGCTTTAACAGGTCTCAGTAGTTTCCGAAGATAGATTTCACTTGAAATAAGAACTCTCGTAGAGGTTAGAACTCTCGGCAACTTCCACACTTCAATGTGTAAGAATTAAAACCATGACGATTTCACTAGTGATGCTGTTTCCACATGGACTGCAAATCAAAGGCAATGACTCGTGAAACATCGTCCCTGGTGGCATTTTGAAATAAATACACGAAAATACGTGGGTAGTGCTGAAGAGCTAGTGCACAGAGCCAGACTGTCCACGACCTGGTAGAAGGAGGCGTCAGCGGGCGTGAGGCAAGGCAGGTCGGCAGGCGACACCCCGTCATCGTCACCAGGCACTTCGTCCAGGAACTGCTGGCGCAGCAGCTGCACCTTGTCCTGCTCGAACGCTGCTCGCTGACGGGCAGCGTAAACACTTGAGGTGAGGGGGCAGGTCATGGGATGCAAGACGCACGTGACCAGCACTAACACCAGCCACACGCGCGCGTCACAAGATCACTTCACAGTCGCCCATTTCTCCCCATCCAACGATTTGCTAAACTATACATAATGAGAGAGGGAGAGATCAACTTTTTTTTAAATCCATTTTATACAATACCGTCAATTATCTCTCCTCAAACGAAGTATTGGCCTCATTTCCTTGACAAAAGAAAAACCCGCCATACAAAAATATGCCATTCGTTAGTACTATGCCATACACCTTCCCCACCCCTCTCAAAAAGCTCATACTCCTTGAATACAGCACTCGCACCAACACCCAATACCCTCATACAGCACTCGCACCAACACCCAATACCCTCATGCAGCAGAATCCCGCGCGCACTCCTGTAATCCATCAGCATCGTAACTACCACAAAACACAGCTTCAACACACGCAGCAACCAGCCAGCCTCTGTCACGCCGCCCCTCACCAAGAACTCCTTTGCACCTGCGCCCACCCCCGGGGCTTCACGCGTTCTCACCAGCGCAAGCTCCACTTCTCTCGCGGCCAAATCACCTTTGCACTCTCTCACCAACGGTATTCTCCTTCTATCTCTAGCCACAATCACTGCTTGCTTGTAATTCTCTACGTTTAACAATTCCTTTCTTTTCTAGAAGAACAGCAAAATTCTTTACACCCAATAGCCCAACTGGGCCTCAAAATTATCCAACAACCTGAACGTGAAAAGAATTAAAAAAATACAAGAAGGTTCACTGTTTCGGAATCCAGTGCGCTATATTTTCAGTAAACAATGAATTTTTGCGATTAATGTTTAATATTTGCTTGCCTTAATCAATGTCCGATAATTAATACAAATTGATACCTCTCTCCCCCTCCAGTAACCTGTGGCTACACATTTCTGCTAAGCCCCAGAATTGAGGCGTTTTGTGAGAACATGATAGTTCATGATTCCTCAGTTCATTAAGAAGCACGTTCTAAATTGCAGCCCTCATGATCAAAGTTACTATTCAACTTTTGCTATCTAAACACAGGTATACCGGTGACCACCCTGAAATTTTGGCTCCATGGCTCATATTCCAGCTTAGCAGTTGTTGAAACAACAAAGGACTCTGAGATCCACTCTTTGGGAACACTTATCTTACAACGACTCGCACACTTAGCGTTCAACTGATGCCCCTACGTTATCTGCTTCGTTTGCAAGATCTGGTGCCCACCTCTCTGTTGAGCCTGACGGCTGCCTCAGCATAGCGCTCCTTCTCCCTCTTGACTTCGAGGCGCTCCTCCTCGAGTAACTTCTTCAGCGTCATGACCTCGGTGGCAGCCGAATCATCGGGCCCGCCGCACACGCGCAGCCACGACAGGTCCGTCACTTCTGAGGCGGGGCTGTCGAGGACGTTGCGCTTCATCGAGATGGGGCTCGTAGTACCTTCATTGCCGGCCTGATTTCCATCTCCCCCAATGCCAGAATCTACGCCGTTGCCATCATCTCCCACGCTGTTGATAGATTCACGTTCGTTTGTACCTCCAGACTGCAACTGATTCGTAACGCTTTCTGCTCGTCGGTCAGCTCCATTAGCTGCAGAGAGTTCATGAAGACAAGAATCTCCTTCGACAGCCCCTGGAGCGCTGGAGACGGGCGCTGATGCAGCAGGGGTGGCCTGAGCGATGCCAAGGTCGGGGGTGCTGGTGGCGGGTCCGTCATGAAGACCAGCGTTCAGGGTCGGAGTACCACCACTCCCAGCTGAGGGACGAGTTGGCGTACACTCGCTCCCAGGCAACAAGCAGCCAGGCAAAGACGAGGTACTATCGCCTCTAGTTGCGGTGCGCAGAGGGAGACTTCCATCACCTTCCGTCGCCGTCACAATACCAAGGTGGCGCACTAGCTGAAAAATTGCTGAATCACTGCTTGCAACTCCTCCGTGGTGA
The DNA here is from genome assembly GCA_014220935.1 of Platorchestia sp. MABIK. Lineage (NCBI taxonomy): Eukaryota > Metazoa > Arthropoda > Malacostraca > Amphipoda > Talitridae > Platorchestia > Platorchestia sp. MABIK. Next base: position 105,394 of record JACJUY010001666.1, on the reverse strand, counting down.
ACTTGCGCAGCAGTGTCTCGCCTCACAAGTGGACTTCCCTCGCCAGGAGATGGGCATCCGTCTACTTTGCCTTCACTGTTGACGTCTTCAAGCTTGCCCTGAGGCACGACTCCTCGCCTGCCGAGCTGCCCTGTGCTCAGCCGGCAGCTGCTGCTGCTGCTTTTCGTAGCTTGAGGTGTGGCCGAGGCCGCGAGTTCGTGTATGCGCTTGAGGCGAGCTTCCCTCGGGTCCCCAGCACCTACCATGTCACCAAAAAAATCCTTCAAATTACCTACTGTAAAACAATAAAACTCACATAAAACAAAAGGAAGCTAACTTATGAAAAATTTGCCTCCTATGAAAATTGAAGCGAGCATTCGATATCTTTGACTGATTTTGTTCACTGCAAGGCGATGAGTCGCAGCTACACCTGCTGAGACAGCGAGATGGTGCGCTGGAGAGTGAACAGAAGTGAGAATATTTGGAGGTAACCATTCATTGGACGCAGCTGAGGCTTGGTCTCACAGTTCACTTTCTTTGTCTATAAGTGCGATACATGTGAGATGTCACTCCCTACGCAGTGGCGTAGTCAAACCGTGCCTCCCGGCCTGCAATGAAGGCTGGGCTAAAGGTCTGCCTCAACAGACGCAACATCACAGACTACGTGGCGGTTTTGACAGCTCAATGATGAATGCTTGGATTCAGTACATCTCCCACCACCCGATGGCAAGGGATGCTGGTGTGCAATACATTAAATATTGTGCAACCTTCACCGAATATCACCAAATGACCAACTAATACCTGAAGCCGAAATTGCAATAGGATGAACACGTAGGCATTGATATGTTAACATTAATAAACATTAACAATCAGTACAAAATTAAATAAAATTTGACAATACTCAGTCAAAAGATCTTATACTGCCTTAACTCGATTGTGAGCTTTAGTTTAATTTCCACCTTACTCATCTTTTACAGGGTGTGGCAGTCAATCCTGCATATTCAAGAATGCTACGGAAGCGTTATAATGCCGGGTTGACTGCCGCACCATGTACACAAGCAGAGCTCAAACAAGGAGTACGGTGCCCTGAGCAGCAGCCAGTAGCAGGCGTGCACGCGTCGCGGCTGCCGCACACGCCGGCCTGCGCCTGCGTCTCCCTAACCCAGTCTAACTTTTTCGCCACCTGTATGCATGTTTTCTACCGCCCAAGTTATTAAATCGCTTGGGCGGCGAAAAACATGCATGCTCCGGCGAAAAAGATAGACTGGGACGCAGCCTCTGCTGAGTTGCGCGCTGTATTTTACTGAATTTTTGGCTTGTGCTCTGTCCGCGAGTTCTGCTCCGTAATCGCTAAATGTGATTCAACCTGGTGTGAGATTTCAAGTAGCCCGAGTGCCCATAAAGCAGAACCGGACTCGCTGGAGCAACATTCTCAATGACAGGAGCCAGACTTGAGCAAGTCTTGCAAATATAGCCACTAGCGTGAGACGCTGCTGGCTGCGCACGACGAGCACCTTTCTCAGCGAGCACAACGGAGAGCGCGAGGAGGCCCTCCCTGATCTGCTGCTGCAGGCCGTGCAGCCCCGACGCCGCCACCTCCGGGCCGCCCTCGGTGGGCGTGAGGGGTTCGTCCAGGCTGTCGGTCGAGTACACCGAGTCCGTGAGGGAGGCCGCCATGTCCTCCGCCGCCAGCACCTGGCCGCAGCGCACACGCTCTCAACTCTATGCTGCAGGTTATGCTCTCGCTGGAACAGTTTTACTTGATAGAAGACCAACTTAAAATAAACAATGAAGAAAGAAGAAATGAACAACAGTTTATTCAAAATAAATTTCATATCAAAAATCATTGCAGGATAATTTTGCTAATATTTCTCAACATGGAAGTCCTCAGTTGGTCCCTAAACCATTGAAGGCAACATGAGCTCAGTCGAATGTTGAGAGAAAAACATAAAAATTATACACCCTCAGTAAGCTTAGTCTAAGTTGGAGAGAGCTAATAAATACTCGTGACAAAGGAAGACGGTGAACATTGATGAGAAGTTGAAAACGTCTTAGGAGATATAGTCTCTATTTACATTGAGCCACGAGTTAAGCAATTCTGCGGTGGTGATGTCATGAATGGGGAGATGCAAGAGCGAGTGAGTTGTATCGAGTACTGGCCAGCGCCACGTGGTGGGTCGGGTGCGGTGACAAATAGGGTGAGGAGAGGGCCGCACGTGGTGGGTTGGGTGCGGTGACAACTAGGGTGAGGAGAGGGTGAGGAGAGGGCCGCACGTGGTGGGTTGGGTGCGGTGACAACTAGGGTGAGGAGAAGGCCGCAC
>JACJUY010001666.1:62259-79164 GCA_014220935.1 Platorchestia sp. MABIK | reverse complement strand
AGTTAAACATATTTACTATGTGTCTAACCAGCTTCTCCCTCAGCAGCATTGTGATGTGTTTAGGTGTTTGCGTTAATAACCAACCTTTGCAATCTTTCGTGTCTTTGATTTCCTTTGTAAGTTAGGAAGGAATGGCGATGATGAGGAGATGATGATGAGAATATAATGATAAAATGCACGTTAATAATAGCCTTTAGCTCTGACCTCACGCTTACCGAAGAACAAAGATAATCAATTAATTTTGATGACCGTAATTGATAAATATTTACTATAAATATTCCCTTAAAGGGTGGTGGCAGCTTCAATTTGATTAATAAAGGAGTAAAAATATATGAATGTGGCGAATAGCAATGTCACGACAATTAATAAAGAAAAAGAACATCCATTACGATGAACATCAGCGTGCGGAAACTACGAACTAAACTACGATGGCGACTCAATGAAATAATCCACACCGAAGATCAAAACAGGATCAGATGACATTCAGCTCGACAACAATTGAACTCGCTGGCATAGCAAATATTTTTTTTTCAGAGGGTCACTTTTTCATCATATAATTTAGCTAACGGGTTTCTGTTTTTTGACGGCCTCGAATTATAGCGATTGATTTACGATAAAATATATTTTTCTGCCCCTTAAATTCCGTGTAATAACTAATGTTTATTCCGGAATTTATTTGAAAACATTTTTCACAATATTACCATTTATGGACGCGGTTAAGCATGGTTAAACACCTCTGAATGAGAAATGTGCGGTCGATCATTGGTCGCGTAAATTAAGGTACTCCGCACGACAGTGACAACCCGCAGCTGAAGCACCGCGCCAATGAACAATGAGCCAGCGCCACTAGCCGCAGCTGCGCCACAGCGCCAGTGTGCCAGGGACTGTAATGAGGTGAGGTGTAGTGATGCTGGTGTCGTGCAACTGGCCTGAAACTAGTCAGCTGTTCTTCGTGCGGTGAATGCTCGCTACGGGGCTGAGATTACGGGACGCTCCATCTAAGAGACTCCTATTGTCTCTGCACATCATTGTGGCTTCGACTCGCTCTAAAAATGGAAGAGAACAGCAACACTGATTGTGGCAGAGCGACGGAGACTGAACGGTGTGGAGAAGACAACATACGTGAGGACACCAATAACTAGAATTTTTCCGTTGCACTTGAAGATTCTCTGATACATTAGAAAATACAGTTTTTGTTTTGGTTTGGCATGCGTACTGTGCAGTTTGAATTCAATCGCACTTCTGTGAAACTGAGAGCAGCGCTGAGTAGTTTCTACCAGTCAGAAAGTGAGCTTGGCAGCTAGTCGTTTTAGACAGTGTGCAGGGTCTTTGTTTTCGGATTTTCAATAGGATTAAACGAGATGAAACTTTTAGCTGGTGTAATTAGAAGAGGTTGTTCAGTGCGGCAGCAGCAGTTCACAAAGTGTGAGGAAGGTGGTGTCGGGCCCGTCAAGGCTAGCGAGTGGTGTACGGTGGCCGTGGTGAAGGTTAAACCTTACACTCTGCTCTTTAAAATATGGGCCAGAGGAAGAACCTGAGAAGGAAGGAACGTGTTGTCATCTATACTGATCTATTTGCTGCAGTTTCCTCGGGATTAAACCTAAAATTTTACCGGAAGAAAGAGTTTCCTTTTTTACGTTTGAAATAAACTTAGTTGTGGTGTCTATTTCAAATATAAGCCGAGCATAAATTGACAAAAATGAATCAAACTAATCCTCTGCTATTTCGCGAAAGTGAATGAATTCCTGAATAGCGTCGTGGGAGAACAGAACTAGTTATGTAGAGATCTTATACAATAGCTTTATTCGGGAAATATGAACTCGACATGGACAGTTCTAGAAGCATAATTTATGCATATTACTAAACAGTGAAATCGTTTGTCGCTTGCTATTCTCACTTTAGATTGACTGCATAAAGGACCGTTTCCTACCCCGTCCATTTGCGTTCCGCTGACGTATTCTGATGACTCTGTTGTTGAATTGTGCTGAGAACTTGGCAGTTTTACGGGTGTGATTTATTTAATTTATGAATGGATTGTAGTTGCTCTCCATCTTGCGGTCAGCCTGTTTGTTGGTGCTCGTAGTTTGAGAGAAACATTAGTCCAAAAATACGACGTTTTTCCTGTGAAACTAGCGTGTTGTTTTTTCAAAAAGCAGGCTTAACACTTCACGCACGATTTCTCAATAAACAAAAATAGAGACTTAATACTTGTCAAACAAAAGCGTCGAGAATATACAACCCTCCGTATTTATCTTAGAAACATTTAAAATCATCTCTACCTAGCATAGAGCTATGCTCTTTCCTTTATATTGCCGAAAAGTTATGCGGATGGCGTTAATTTACAATTGCACTCGTGTTTTTTTTATTATTTGCAGCCAATTTCGCTGCAGACAAAAACTTTCTAAGCAATGGAACACAAGAATTACCTTGAAGATATTCTCGTTTACTCTCCTAAACTGATAATAACGTTCCATTTCGAGACGCATGGTCACAGCTTACTCAATGATGTGGTAATAGCATTTACGTCATCCTGCAGTCAGGTGACTTTCTAAGTAAAATTCAAATCGTTGAATATGCAATGAAAAACGCTGAAGAATATTCTTGAGATATATGCCATCAATTTTTTTTGTAAATCATCAAATTGTCATTACTTGCAGTATTTTTTACGTTACAAATTATTGAGGTATTTGTGCATGCTATATTCATCCGGCAAACTAGGATTAAAATACTGCTCATAAACTTCCTTCCATTAAAATTCAGAACACCTCGCTATCAGTCATTCACAACAATCATATACAGGCATATTAAGTTCTGCGTTCATTGTGTAAAAAGTGTTCATTTGATTTTTTCCGCTTGCATCGACCCAACTGAGCCTGGACGATGATTTGTTTTTGTAAGTTTACTTCTCATGTTTTGAAAGAATTAAAAGTAGTGTATTTTATGTCGGAAATCAGTCATTCTCACCTCGTAGTGAAGTTCCTACCTCAAGTTAGTGATGAATTTAAAGAGGTAAATTAGCGGACTATGATGGAGCAAACTTGATGACTTCTCAGTCTTGACTGGAACCTGCGTGCTGCTTCACCTTTGCAGGAGTTGTCCAAGTGTACAGCTGGTTCAACACCCGAGGTCCGTGTGCATAATTAGAGTACATAAAAGAAGCTTATCTTGGGTAACCATGCATTTACATAGTATCTTCGATAAGGCCATATTACGAATACTGCAGAGTAACACTTGGAAGTAACACGAATTTCCCTTGTGTTTAGCTAACAGAAACTTGCTTCCGGTTTTATCAGTTCATTTGATTGGTGTTTGTATCATTTGCGACGAGCAGAGCTGGATAACCTTGAGGCCCGTGAAGCACACTAGAGGTCCTTGACCCTATGCGCCGTAACTTCTAAGGGTGAAAATATCTATTTTTCATCCTCTAAAATAATAAATTGTTGGCGATCGGTTTTATTATAACGAAAATTTATGAACAAAATTAAGCGTTTGGGTTAATAGATTTTTGGGATGCATGGCGGTGAGGCAGATACACAACGACTTGACATGGTTTTGAAACTTATAATTTTATTGTTGTATGATGCGCAGCAGCAGTTGTAGAATCACATAAATGTAGCATTTTATTGTCAAAGTATGGGACTATCGAGAAGTGGATTACAACTTTGATATTATCGATATGAAATTATAGCATAACTAACTTCTTCGAAGTAGCAGTTAATGAAAATTTATGTTTCATTTATCACTGCTATGCTTGCAAAGTTCAACTGGAACTCTGTTGAACAGAACTGAAACGTCGTCCAAAGAAAAATTTTGGAGCGAGCATGTTTGTATGCTGTACCGATAAATATGCACTTCTATTCCGACAGAAACAATTATGTAATTCAATGCAGTAAGTATTGTTCTTGCTATTCACATTAAGGTGTGCGTGCTAAAACAACTATATATTAAAACTGGGATTGTTGATTGGTGTTGTTACACAATTGGTCTAAACGAACAGGTTGTTGAGATTAGTTCATTTGATTCTATTTTATAAAGTGAACTCATTTTTTCATCTGCATGTATACAGGTGCAAATATTAGGAGGTCAAAAATTTTGAGCAAAAGCGTGACCCGGAAACTGAATAACTGGAATCATTTTGTGATCAAAATGAATATTCATTGAGTTCTGTAAACGTTAAACTTTGCGATATTAATCCCATTTTTTGACACGAATTTTATCTAATGTGTCTTGCTCAATTATTAAGTATTTGCACGATGAGAGACGGTATTTCAAGTACGATTGAATAAAACCATTGAAGAGGAACTGTGAGACACAGAATATTACTAAAAATTTTCCCGATGCTAGTTCAAAATGAATGGTATTTTTAGGCAACATGTTCTCCGTTCACCAAAACAGCTTCTGAACGTCACAAATAAAATGAAATATATTTTTTGAAAACATCGAGTCCGATTTTTTCCTATACCTCCACAAAGACTCACTCTGAACATGTTGCCTGAAATTCGTCATTCCATAAGTCGGAGAGTGAAGTCTTGGACTGCAGGAGTGAGACTGGCGAGGCCGCTCGTGAACATCGATGCGATTACCTGATGAGCCACTAGGTCGTTTGCCTTGAGCTTGTATCGAGTTAGTTGTGTTGGTGGAACCCCGAACGCCACATCATGGGTCTTCTGGAGGAATTTAAAAGGTCCTTTTGTTCAAAATGTCTGAGAAGTGAGAAGCTCTTAAAGTGTTTCTCAAAAACATATGAGCAGTCCTATTGAGGAGCAATGTTATACGTTTAATTTTCTTAGTTGTACGGGCCAATTGATGTGAATCATTTGAAGAGTGTTATGGAAATAATTATTGATGTAGTACACCTAATGAGGTGGATTAAATGAATGGCGCAACTGCAATGTCTTGAAATTATTTTTATTTGCTTTCCTATGCGTTTTGAATACACATTTCCTAATTTAGGAGCTGTAATGTCTGGCTGATTTGCGACTAGGTCTTCCGTATCAGTAACATGGCATCAATTGATCATGAGTAATAAAATTTCCATTGCAAGTATGATCTGTACAACTCGCATGTAAAATTCAAAAAGGGATTCAGATGATATGACTGCGAGAACTCTAATTCGTGACAAGAACAAAATTTGCTGTTGCTATTCATGCTCGTTCGGTAACCATGAATTATGATAGGAGTAATACTGTGGGTGTTTCGTACGACGCTCTGGATGGACTTGATACCTACTTAAGTACTCCCTTCTATGAGTCCCATTTTGGAAATAATTATTCCGCTCGCAATCTTCCTGTGGGCCGTGAAGACGGGAGTCTTGAGCAGGCATATGCTTTGGGTTTTGTGACGCCTGGCTGTACATACTCTTTTTTGAGACTTGTCGTTGCATCGCCTCATCATGGTAACTATTGAACTAGGCTTTTGGAGCAAAATGATAGAAGGTGCACCTGGAGACCCCCTTTTGTAACGTTCGACATATGTTTTCCTGTTCCTTTTACGTGTTCTTTTTGAATTATCATTTATTTTTATTGTATAGAAACAAATAAGTCGGTTTTGCAGGCCAAGCCGAAAAATAATGTTCTTGATTCCGTGGGATGAAAACAGTGTATTGAACGTTCGAAAGTTTTGAGTTAGAATATTAACCTTTCGTTGTAAATAAAGTAATTCCTCGACAGTGAAGAATGTAATGAAAATATTGAACTCGACTGCATGGGATGAAAGTTGCGTGTAACGGGTGTGTAACTTTTGCACGTGTCCTTAGCGCAGGCGAATAAGGAGACTTCAATGCAGTCGGGATCGGTAGCTGCGCTCTGGCATTTACCAACTGATCTCTGAAGGGAGGAGGGAGGCTCTGCGTTAGCTATTTGTTCTCTGGAGAAATATCTCATGAGCGACAATGAGAAGGTTAACTTTAAACTTTCCCTGATTATCGTTATAATTTAAAGCTGAATCAATCTTATCATACATAATTAATCTAACTACCTTTACGATACTGTGTCACGTAAGAAGATGACAAAAATTAAGATTGAAATTTGTACATGACTAAAGAAGTCTTTGAATTCGAAAAGATATGGTTAAACTAACGATTGTCATATTGAAAATTGGAATCATGAATAACTTGGCTTTAGATGACCGGTTGGTCAACGAAAAAATAAAACCCGTTTTCGAGTAGGGGGTAAATCGTCTTCCAATTAACACTTAATGGACCTAGTAATCGCAAATTCTAGTGTTATACTTTTTTATAGAAAACAATAGACGTCAGCTTCAGCACTGCTAGTATCTTATTCGATATAGTAATAAGTTGGGCACCAAGCTAGTGAATAAAGTACTTTTATTCTGAATTTACTGCGAAACTTCATCAAATAAATGTTAGAAACTCTGCGATTTACTTTCGCTAAATTTCAGTACAGTTGCTTCACATGATTAAGCTTGCAACCAATTGGAATTTTAATGTGATGGAACTAATATTCCAGGGAGTATTTGGGGCTACGAATCAATGCGACTTCATCTCGCGGCTGCACGGCTGCCAGCCCAGAGACACTGCTCTGTCCTCGGCATTCCTCACGCAGCTTTGCTCTGCGAGTCGGAAACTGCCGTGCCTTTGGTTGTCTTGCATTCCATAACCTCAGTTTCCTGGGACCCCCTCACTCTTGTGCACCCTACTCGCCCTCCATTTGGGACTCTTCTGCTCTCCAGCGTGGCACCCACTTACCTCTCGTCTGGGACTCCCCTGCCTCCCGCCTCGGACTCCATCATCCACCGTCTGGGACTCCCCTGCCTCCCGCCTCGGACTCCATCATCCACCGTCTGGGACTCCCCTGCCTCCCGCCTCGGACTCCATCATCCACCGTCTGGGACTCTTCTACCATCCGTCATCAGGGTCTACTCTTCGACTGGAATATCTCCCTCCTTGTCCTGGACCTCTCACCCTCCGGCAGGACCCACGTGCTCCTTACTCGGCTCCTCTACCTTTCACTCGTGGCTTACTCCTCTGCTGTACTGGGATCCACACATCTCTCACCTGGGACCGGGACTTCTCTAGCTGCTCCTCTACCAGAGACCTGCCGACCTTTCGTCTGGGGCTTCTCTGCTCTCAGGCTGGGACTCACTCGCCTTCGCCGGGGACCCTTTCACCCTTTTGGCCTTTAATTACTTCGATAATTATTTTCGATTAATCCTTAATCGTAGGTAAGCTGAGCTACTACGAAAATTGGGTTGTACGATGAGTCCAGTTGATTTTTAAAAATTATTGATGTATTTTAAATGGGTCTACTCCCCTGCAGTCAAAAATAGAAGCTGTTTTTTAAGTTACAGCAATAATTTATAAGGGAAACCTGTTTTTAAATCAACAATTAATGACTGTATCTTTTTCAATTCTTTCTTCTATGTTAGGTAATATCTGAACGTATTTGTAACCGTGTAAATAAATCAATCGTAAAATATGAGACATTTATTGACAGTTGTTATGATAGTACTCACGGTCTCTCTGAGCCATTCTCAGTGAAAATGATCACACAAGAGCAAACAGATTGAATGACGAGCAATGAAATGTTTCAATATAACTCAAAGAAAATAGAACGTCAATGTTGCTAATATTAAATGTATCAAATTCTCCAAGAAGCAAAGTGTATCTCTTTCACTAACCAAAGTTAGTGATGACCAATTTGGAGAAAAATTCATCCAAATTTCAAGGAATTATTATTGATAAAATCAAACTTTTATGGAGTATATCTCGTTAGGTAATATTTGAGTCTTTAAATCAATTAAAATTCTCAACAGAGTGGTAAATGTCTCACATGAACAAGCACTAAAAATGTTGTTTGAAATTTAATCCATCTTTCCCTGCAACATGGAATAGAAGCTTGACACGGGAATGACAAAAATGAAACAAAGGTATTACTTACTCGACGAAAAAAGCCAGTGGAGCAATGAAAAATTTGAAATAAAAAACCCATGGCAATGATTCATTCAAATATTTAGAAATACTTCAAGTCTCATATTTCTATCAGTTTTCCTTGCGTCGTTCCCAAAAGCTCAAATAACGAGGGCAATGAGATCTTGAACAAGTAGTATTATCTCCAACTGACACCCTGATCTTTCATTTAGAAGCTGAAGAAAACTCATACTTCCTTATTATGACAGAACGTAATTTAATTGCAATTTCCACGTCATTGAAATTAAGGCTTATAGTTCGACGTCCTTCAACATTCGTGAGAGAAACAGTTATGGAACGTTCAAAACGAGTGTATATTATTTCTCATCTAAGTATTGATGAATCTAGTTAAGGAATAGCTTTATTCTGTCTATTCGATAGTTCAGATGATTGACTTATTGTTCTGAAATGGAACTAATCTTCAATCTATTCATGAAATTACAGTTCTCATCTGTATCATTACATATGATGAATTAAATCGTCGTCATTTTCCATTCTCTCTAGCTGAAAAGAACTAGATCAGCCTATGGTGCGTCTAGCTTTAGTGTTTTACATTAAATGAAATTGTGTGCTTAAAGTAGGATTTCCTTAGCTGCTCTAGTGGCCCCTGAACTTGACGGGCCCACAAGTACATATATCTTGACCTGTCCATTGTAATATTTCGAAGCAATGATTCTTTTATATTTCACTTGGGCAAATAAATGATTAGAAAGCGTGTCCAGGAATGTGGCTTACAGAGGTAGCAGGGACGGACTCCCCGAGCCAGCAAGGAAGCCAGTACCGGAGCTGAGTGTTGTAATGGGATAACGATCCATGCCAGACTCATTAGGATTGTTAGTTACAGCTTTTTGGTGTCACTTGACACTTCTTGAATTTTAATTCACGTTGTACAATATGAACGATATACATTCGATTTACTTTTTATATTCATCAGAAGATACTTGATTATTTTGTTATTACAATATAAGTGATGTATCAGTATTAAATTAGACCGACATGAGGAATGCTATGTGTTTGTCGTTAGTTGCTTACTTCAACATGAAAAAAAAATCGTTTTCGACCTGACCATCGATGCATTGTGATTACTGATGCTTAAGACGTTCAGAGCAGGCATTACTTGATTTGAGCCACTTTTTCAAGTGTGAGGGCGTCTTATTTTGAAAATAAGTAGTATCTGTGTTCTCGTACTTCTGAGTGACATCGAATGCGTGATGTACTCGTATTTCTTTGTGGAGTACTTACCGGCTTTGAATGCAATCCATAATTGCTCTCCCGCCGTAAGTCCGTTCGTTGAAAAGTAGCTTTTGTGACCAGCCTTGGAGCAGAATTTTGAGGCTGTCTCGACACATCGCACTCGCCTTTGCTGCTCTGATGAAGGGGAACTATTTTCTGTGGAGATCGTGACCTTTCAGTTCTGCTTCGCATATTTGTGACTAATCAATTTTATTTGATATTCATTTTGTTTTAAAATGTTTTTCCAGTGAACCTCTCAAATTATTTAACAAAACTAGGTGTGGGCTCTTCGATCAGTTACTGTATTGTTTAAAATATTTAAAATTTTGAAAAACCGTAAGTCTATAACACAAAAATTCATTTTTTATCAATGAAGTCACTATTAGCTTTTTTTTCTTTCTTTCTGCACTAAATGCTAGCATCACCTAGAAAATTTCAGGGAAATTCATCCTCAATGATTATTTGCGCTCATAAAATTGAATTAACAGGTGCATTGGACGCGAAAAAGTTGGTAATCATCTCGTCACTTGCACTGTCACCGTTAAAATTGGTCTGGAGGCCTTAGAAAAATGTTTCCAGTATCATTTGTATTTGCCTTGCTCTGCTACAGAGCATCTTAATTTACCAATCATTAAAAGATCATAATCTTTGAAGGGCCGAATGTGATGAAAAACGAGGTCAATTAGGCTTCCATTGCTAGTACTTCTCTCATATATTTATTAGTAACTAAACTTATAGACACAGGTAAATTCACTCTATTTTCTAGGAAAAAACTCTTTCGATTTCGTCTGGAGTTCTCAATGCGTTTTGATTTGTTCTTTAAGGCATAAGTGAGGTACTCTTTTTAATTTTCTTCGTCGATGGTAAATCTGTTTGAATTAAGTGCTCATTGTTATTTAAATTCTTTGGTTTATAAAACAATACCCTGAAATTCCGGATCGTTGGATTGTTTAAGATTTCTTTGTATCTTGTGCAGGATTTAAATAAATGTCTTAGAAAAAGTGCTTAACCTTTGCATGGGACTTGAGATCAAGTGTGCCAGTGGGGATGCAATTTCCCTGTCACGCAGTACGTGGCTTCCACTTTTAGTGACGGTGAAACAACTTTGAAAGTACCATTTCTATTTATCACCATTTTGCCGTTTTGTGATAATCTCAATCTGTGAGTAGTCCGTTCTTGTCTTCTACAAGAGTTAAATTTTACATGTTCATCGGTGGTATCTTGTTTCAAGTGCGGCAATAGAGTGACCAAATGATTCAGATCTTCAAGTATAATTGGCATTGACCATTGTGTAAAAGCAAGTGTGTTGCATCAAAAAGTTGCCAGACAGCCAATAAAGGAGCCCTTGGAGCAAACCGTAGAGCAGCTCCACAACACGAGTTCCCTGCCGGCAGTCATGCCGCACTTGAGTGCTTTGCCTGCTGACAAAGTCAAGAAAGCTAGTTACTATGTTTGGTTTTTAGGCGCTAGTGAATGTAGAGGCTTGCGAGGGAGTGATGTGGTGTCAGCAGTTCTGGGCAAACTGCTGGGCCGGGAACTGTCAGAAGAGCCGCAGAAAGTTACTCTTCAAGTATCATCTAAAGGCATCAAGTTGTTGCAGCTACTTGGAGACAGCGGGGGACTCGCAGTAGGGGGAGCAGACAGCGGAGGTCGAGCTGCGAAACACCTCATTCCAGCGGCGGCTCTCACGTACGCACAGCAAGAAACTCCTCCGAACGATGATTTGGTGACTGCGGTGCTGCTCATTTACAACCCTGTGACTCGGTGCCCCGTGCACCTGCACGCCTACCGCTGCGACTCGTCCGACACGGCAGCGATGTTGCGGGACCACCTCGCGCAATTGGTCAATAAACCTCAGCAGCAGGCCAAACTCTCTGCCCTGGAATCCAGACTAGCAAGTCGTGGCTTGCTGCCACCAAGAAATCGTCAGAGCACTGCAGCCTTTGGACCTGCCGCGGCTAGCGCGAGCCTGAGTAACGGAGCCTCCCTGGCTGCATTGTATGATTCGCTCGCTAATGAACTCAAAGAAAAACTGGGCGGTGCCGGTAGCACTGCTGGCCCTCCTCTGCTCCTGCCGCCTCGCGACTATCCCACCACCGCTTCAAGACTGGAGGACGACTCGGCCAGGTCCTCAGGGATCGGCAGCGATGACGCGCCTCCTTCCCCGCCGCTCGAGTCCGCTCTTGTCCACCGGTCAACACTAAACAGACAGCCTTCATCTTCAGGTGAGCTTCAATAAAATATTGCACTGAAAACAATGTATATTTTTAATTATAAATTATATGTCAATGCACATTTTTTTTGTGAGTAGCGAAGTACAAAATGTAGCTCATAAATTTGATGTTAATTCTCAGAGAATCCCACATTTCAGAAAATATACATCTGTTCTCCCATGTGTGAATGGTAAAGTCATTTCGTAACCATTACTTGTGTCAAAAATAAATATTTGTTGATATTCCCCTGTAATCAAGGGCGCTACACTCCTCAGAGGTGAAGTGACACCAGCAGCATTTCGTGCGTTTAAGGCTCACTCGTACGTCAATCTTGCGCGAAAGTCTCTCTAAGAACATCGAGGAGAGTCAACAGAGTCGTGCCTCACAGCCCATTAGAAATGTGTTGCCAGCAGTACCTCCTTGGCGAGGATCTTTACGTAGTGTCTCATTTATAAGTGAAGAAATCCTTAAAGCTTTTCCCTCCCAGGAGAGGCACCATTGTGATGTGACGTGGTGTGAAAACACCCGTGTGTTGAGGTCCTGGGTAAGAGCACTCTTGTGGTCCTTTTTGCTCTGTGAAGATGGAACGGAAGTACTGGACTCCCTTGCAGGGACTCACTAGGAGGCCCCTAGATGAGAACGCGAGCGAGGATGTCCTTTAAGTGTAGACCTCTTGTTTCACTCCATTGCTGATATTCTTGCTCGGGATAACAACGGTTGAACTTACTCCCGCCGCGCTTTGGTTAGATTGCGCATGTATTTCGTTTTTTCTTTCAGCGGTGCAACCTGAAGCTGCTCTGTAATTTGCGGCCATGCCACCTCGAGTAAGGCATTCAGTATTGAAACAAAATTCTTACATCAAATGGTGCGCGGATATCTTTAAAACTTCAATCTTCTAATATGTCATTTAGTCCATCACGTTTACAACAACTTTTTTCGAGCCTATGTATCTGAGAACCATTTAAGTTTTTATTACTTCCTGTATGAAACAATATTTGTAAATGTAGCTTCCGGGTTACAAGAATTTTCTTCCTAAAAGTATGATCTCAAGTGCTACCTAGGATACTGTTCGTCGCTTGTTAATAATGTATGTGCACTGTGTTTCTCATGTTATAGTAGTTTGCTTCGATTTTGACGGCTTTATTGAAGTGGGATTTTACTTGGACTTCTGATGTGAAACTTTCCATGAAGCTGGACTTTTCTGTGTCACGAAATGAAACCAAATCAAAGGTAATTCTGCTTCATCAGTTTGAGATTTATGTTGTTCTTCAGGAGGATCGTTTAAAACCCGTCAGTATTGTGTGAAATGTAAATATCATTCTTGGATAACAAATAGTTTAGGCCAAGGAATTGTAACATGTAGAACTGGTAATATTAAACTCGATTTTACTTTTTACTAGAAATTCGAGTACGATACTAAACGAATGGGAATTTTGTGAACGATTTCTTCAGTTATCGTCTGATTCATATTTTCATAAAATTGCTTGCGTCGTTGGAGATTCTACGTGTATTTATTGTGGCTATTGGTGTTAACACTTGTTGGAACTCTACACAGAAGCATTTGTTTGTAACTCATTAATGTGTTTTTAAAACAGTACAAGCACGCGCTTGCTGTGCTTTGCTGTGCTTGCTGTGCTTTCCATGTTTTGCAAATCGAATCCGGAATTTAATTGGCTATTCCTCACCATAAGAGTGTTCGTTCAAATCCATAAACCCTTCTAGACAGCCTTCCTTTTCAAACTATTCATATAATGATTATATATACATCTAAATCAGCATTGCTTTTGGCGCTTTTTTGCGGGCTTCCTCATGAATTCTCGCAGCACTATCATATTCAATCGTGCTTAGTGTAAGATAGTGCAGAAAACCATTTTTTCCTTTGAATAAGATCTAATTTTTGACAGATTTGAATGATTTTAAAAGAGTTACTGACCCAAATTACGGGAATTTTTACGCTTGAGGCACCAAAAAAAATCTGTCATCTGAACTTTATTAGCATGTGGACCAAATGAGCTGCGACGCTTTGACGTAAGCTTTGAGGAGGTGAACAAATTCTGAATTAAACCATACCTTTGAAGCACTTACGTTTCTAACTCAGAACAAGTTAACTGCGTAAGATTAATTTACAGTACTAAAATCAAGTTGAAAGAAAGTACAGTCAAATTATCTGATCAACACTTTTTCCATCAGATGTATTTTTCTATTATTTATGTGGAAGAACAGAATTTTAGACTACTTTTTAATGGATTTTACATTTACATCGAAAAAACATGAAAAATCCTCGATCGAGGGAACTCTGAGGAATTTTTTAATTCGAATGTACTACCAAACTTCTACTGTCTATTGTCTACTGTTGCTACTGTAGGAAAAAAGATTTCTTTTGCATCCTCCTTTTTTTTCGGTCAGCAATCGGGAAAAATGAAGGAAGAATTATATGTACTTTTAACCAAATATTTCACTCATGTTAACTTCAATTTGTGCTTCTTAGTGAATATTGAATTGTTTCTTTCTTCAACTACAAAGATAAACTTCCGAAAGGCATGCTCTCTTCTGTAATTTATCAACACAGTTGCGCACAGTGTGCGTCAGAGTATGTGGGTTCTACCACTAGAGCCTTGCATATTCGCGTTGCAGAGCATGCCGGCAGAAGTTATTGCACGAACCGTCCTCTTGCTGCTCCTTCTCACTCAGCCATACGAACCCATGCTGAAAGATGTGATCTTCCAATAAAATTAGACGATTTTAATGTTTTAGTCGCTGCTTCATACCCCGTTGATCTGCGCATTATGGAATCTCTTTATATTTTACAACGAAAACCTTTTTTAAATGACTCCCAATCCACTTTTCCTTTGCAAATAGTTAAGCGATTTTATTTAGTTTTACTTACTTTTACCTTCAATGTTTTCAATTTTTAATTTTTTTTCAGAGCAATTGTTGAGAATAACTCATTGAGGCAAAACGTTCATTTTTAACTGTGAAGCTTTTAATATAAAACGTTACGTATCAAAGCCTTATTCCTCGCTATTTTATGTACCAACCTTATTAGAGATGATTGTTTTTTTTTCTTCTTTTCTTTCTGCTTAATGTTCTACAAAGATGTTTTCTACCCATAGTGCATCTTGTTTCAAAAATGAAAACTAACAACATTTACTTATGTCATATTTTTTATACCATCACAGCATGTTTGTATGTCTTCATCATAAACTAATAAGAATACTGGGCCTGAATCTCTCACAGCTATTTAATCAGGACCTGTAAGATTATCGAAATTTTAAAAGAAAATTAAGGATTACTATGCGGTCGAATGGTTGTATGGAGGAAAATTCGCAACAATGTACATAAAAGGGGCTGCTTTTACCGAGGCAGTATTTCTCTCGGAAGTTACTCAACTTTCTCTCGGTACAGAAAAGTAGTGCTCATCGATTTATCGAGGTGCGTGGTGTACACTTGTTGTTATTGTTGGCAAAACTGCAGTGGAAATGATGAAGTAACAAAATGAGGGTGTTCGTGTGATCGATGCACCACAACCAGACTTGTGAACACATGGGCAGTCATCGGAACACATCGCGGGCTGCAGGAGGCAGCGCAGGCACCGAGGCGACCGTGACGTCACGTGTTTGGGGTCAATGTGTCCGTCGGTATTTCCGAGGTGTCTTCCTTGCTCCAATCATCATCCAGGTGACTCTTTATTCCTCTTGACGCTTGTTTTCTGCTCATGTCATTCGTGCTTCGCTTCTCTCATTGTTTAGCGTTGGCTCTCACTGGTATTGATTTCTGCAGGTTATCTGTGCCATTTGTACTCTATTCTTGCTATCTACAAATAACTTTGGTGATAACATCTCATTAAATCTCACAGTTTATTGCCTAGGGCAAAAATTTATGTTTCTTTCCGTTGCTGGTCTGGCCTTGTCTTTTGGGGTGATTATTTTTCGTGTCTTTAGTGATCTTTTATGATGTTTATTATTTTTGTTTCATGCAATCATTATTTTCAATCTACTTTTTATCATTTTTATTGAACGTCAACTTTTGCTCGTCTAGTACCTCTGTCTTTTTCTGACTTCTTGCTTCGCCCAATGTGTTTCTGCCCTGAGGAAGATCGGCACTGGACAGAATCGACATCGTTGTCTTTTTTGTTCAAATCTTGAGCTTGCCTCTCTGTTGTCCGTTCCTTCTATTTTGCAGTTATTGTGTTTTTTCAGAGTCGCTTGTTCGAAATTCTTATTTTTTGGTGATTTCATTTACATTCCTCTATTCAGTCATAGCCAATTTTTGTCCATGACATTTTGTGGGCTGTATTCCACTTAGCCTCGCTATATGTGTAGTTTCCACTTCCTTGTACTCTTACGTGCAGCGTGCGCTTGAAGCCTCGAAATGTGAGCGGTGAAGTCCCGCCTTGCATCCTGAGTGTGCCGCGACCAAGTGTTGCTCTGCTGCCAGGTGTTGTGTGTTGTTGTGTTATCGTGCTAGGCCACTCCAGGTCGTAAAGTGAAGTTTTATGTGGGATGTGGTTTTCTAATAGAAAATTATTCGTAGTTGGGTCATTGTCCATGCTCGACAAACTAAATGTTATCTTTTGACTTAGGACTTTGACACTCAGAGACGAAGAAATTGTGAATGTGCGGCAATTATTGGTGCTTGCTTGGCGGAGTTTGCTTTGGACCGCAGCTGCCGCGCGCCGAGCTCTGGACGCTCGCAGCCGACCCGGGCAGGAGGTTTGGCGCCCGGCTCGTCAATCTGTAAGTTTTTATTCAGCGACAACGGTCGAGGCACGGTCTGCATGGGCCTTTAAAATTCAGGTTTAGTGGTCTCATGAATTTTTTACGTCCAGTTATATTTTGGAATACCTTCCTATTTCTCAACTGGTAGTTTAAAGTTAAACTTTGAAGAAAGGAGCATAATCAATAATTTTTCTTCTCAAATCGCGGCCTTCTAAAATTAGTTCTCTTGACGGACGAGTTACCAGGAGGTATCTAACAATGAAGGGAGAGTTTAGATGTTAGGAATCTTAAAAAATCCTGCAATTAAGTCTACATGCAGTGTAATTTAGTAGGGTCATAACAATGTAGCAGGTGCAGAGTGTATGTGTTGAACAGGTGTACCGGATGTCGCAATCAGCATCAAGTTTCTGGCAACTTCCAAGTACAAAAAAGTAAAAATTGCATGTTTTCTAACGGGTTAATAGTTTTATGAAGAACTTAATCATTAGCAGTTTTCAAAGTTCTGATACGCGGTCACACGAAGAATTCTATGAACAACGCTCATGCAAGTTGTTCTCTATGGCTTGCAGATAAGACTTTCTCAAAATTATCTACTATGCAACCGCGGCGAAATCTTGTTAAAGTTGAAAACTCGTGGCGTTTTCTGAAACGGCTTGCCAAACTGATTCATTCTGGGAGATTGATGTAAATTACAGCGAATTTTAGAAATTTTTTCATATTATAATTACGATGATTATTATGAAGTAGAGAGAGACGTCAGCTTTGCTTTGTGGGGGGGGGGACTGTTGGTCCCTGCCGGGCTGTGGGGGGGACT
>JACJUY010001666.1:47617-59815 GCA_014220935.1 Platorchestia sp. MABIK | reverse complement strand
TGCGACGGCGTCCAACTCCACTGCGACGGCGTCCAACTCCACTGCAACGGCGTCCAACTCCACTGCGACGGCGTCCAACTCCACTGCGACGGCGTCCAACTCCACTGCGACGGCGCCCAACTCCACTGCGACGGCGTCCAACTCCAACAAACGAACTTTCAGATGAGAGCGTAGCCGTCCCTCGTGTACGCGTGGCTGCGTGATTGTGAAGGAAAAAGGCGCGTTGCCTCAAGTGCGCTTCTTTTGAAGCTGAATGTCGGTCGCTTCAACGTCACCGTTGCAAACAAAAGTCAATTCTAGTCTTTCGATCCAAAGTGAATTGCAAGTATCGTGCACTATGTGAATTCTCTTCTTTATGTACTCAATGCCTGAAGAAAAGATATGTGGTTTGTGGTTGTCTACGATTTACTCCGGCGCTTTTGCCTTATATTTATCAGTGCAATAACACATTTTAAACTTTTGAATGCAATTTAATAAACGATAAATCTGTTCCTGTTCCATGTAAAGTTTACCAAGCCTTCCAAGTCGGCGAGAAATGAGTTTACTATCATGATCTAACGTATAACCAATTTTTTTTTACTAAGAAAGACTTCATTATCTTGAATAAAACGATGAATTTGGCTGTAAAGTAAGGCCATCATTAGAAAAAATGAGAATAAAATCGGAACCTGTTACACAGAGGAATAAAATGCATTTAATTAAGCAACCCAACAATGTTTATACACATTGAAGCATAAGTATTGTATAAAGGCTGAAGATTTAAATCCAAGATGAGGGTTAAAACACAGGTAGATGGTAGCAGGTGACCAACGGATGCAGGTATGCTCAAGGTAAAGTGAAGTTTGGCCTACCAAAAGTGAAAGACTCGTCATTCGTCACACATGATGTTAATGATGTAATTGCGATTCTTAATTTTCATTGCTCTCACTATTTTGAGGCCTTTAGTGTTGCTAGAATCATGAATGACTGTGAATTGATCCTTGGGGACAGAAATGGATTGCATTTTCGTATGACAGTCACTCCAGCAACGTTGGAAAATACTGCTCGAGCTGTGCCGGTGCTTACATCTGATCTCGATGGTATTGGCTCTGCCCCCAACATTACCAAGATTTTTCTTATTTGAGATATCTATTGCTATTTGTTTGTTATTTTTCATTAATTTTTAATTCATATACCCAAATTTTTAAGTATCCATGATTGTGCTCATAGTTAGTCAGGTAAGGTTCTTTTAGCTTAGGTTTGTTTAGTATTAATAAATGGTTGACTTAGGTGTTAATTTGAGCAATCAGCTATACAAGTGTTGGGAAACTAACGGATACAATGTGTTCGAATGCTGAAACCAAAAAGAAGGAATTTTTCAAGAAGAAGTGCAAATCCACAGATTTTTTAAAACATTTGTTTGAAAAATGATCACTCATTCGATAATATAACTGCGAAGTAAATTTGTTTCACTTCGACTTGCTCTTCTATGGCCCGCGGCGTGAGAAGCTCGCTTCAAAGTGGTAGAAAACTTTACAGTTGCATTTATATCGTTCTACTATTAACAAATAAGGTTGAGATAGGATAGCCCCTCAGGGGGATACAACTATTGTATCTATGGGAATTAGCGCTCTCAGGGGAAAATGTGTGTGGGCCCGAGCTGAAAGTTAGGTGGGCCTTCTTTTTGTTGAAATAAAATGCTTTTGTTATGTTAAGAACCATCTTTTTTCGGTTCACTGCTGTCCTGTTTTTTCAGCACCTACTACTTTCTTCTTCAACTTTGATCTTGTTTCATGAACTTCTTTCTTATCTTACTGTTTCTATGCCCTTTCTGCATAGATTCCGCGTTCCCTTAACTCCAAACTAAATAGTGCCTTCTTCCTTCCTCTCTTTGGATTGCCTTTGTTGCGGATAGGGAGGCTTAAACTAACTAATAATCTAATCTAATCTAAGATAGGATAGTTGTTCAGATATGAATACCTTTTGCCTGCTCATCTGTTTCTCTACAATAATTCATAAGTATTGTTGCTCGCATCGTGGGTCTAGCTTCCTATGTTACGCAGCGTAGTTTCAGAGCGCAACTTTTTGGGCGTGCTAGTCGGAGAATTTTAATCAGATCTCCACTTTTTGCTGCGAGGGGCGATTTAAAGCAACGTAGCACAACTGTGAGCGAATCTTATTTGCCAATTCTGAATTTTAGTTTGAATAAAAGGATCTAAAAACCCCATAGTCCATTTGTCGTAGACAGCTGGAAACGGTCCTGAACGGAGCTCTACCATGCTTTCTCAGTTGGCATTAATGTAGCATTCCAGTTAGCATTAATGTGACATTCTAGTTACCATTAATGTAACATTCCATACATACATACATATACCAGACCTCTCCTCCCTATGGGAGGGTAGCCGACAGCAGGCCACAAACAACACCCTTAGTCACTAGGATGCGAGAGAGGCAGCACTGGCCGCACCAGAACTGCCAGGATCAGCAGCAGCCCAGCACAACCACCTTCCACAGTCAGGCCCGACAGCCATAGCTGGTTTTGTCCGACCCCTTCATTGAGTGCAGCCCCTCCCCCCGCACAGGACAGGTCAACCCCATCACACGCGGGCAAGCTCCCAGTACCGCGTCAAAAATAAAATTACCTTCTTATCCAATGTAACATTCCAGTTAGCATTAATGTTACATTCCAGTTAGCATTAATGTAACATTCCACTTAGCATTAATATTACATTCCAGTTAGCATTAATGTTACATTCCAGTTAGCATTAATGTAACATTCTATTTAGCATTAATGTTACATTCCAGTTAGCATTAATGTTACATTCCAGTTAGCATTAATGTTACATTCCAGTTAGCATTGATGTAACATTCCAGTTAGCATTAATGTTACATTCCAGTTGGCATTAATGTGACAATTTTACGACGTTAGAGTGATTAGTCAACTACAATGTTGCTATGCAAGTTCAAATATAACCTTAGTATAACGGATGGGGAAAACAAGATCTGATAATTTTAATTTAAAAGGCAAAATTTCTAAACAAAACATACAAAATTAGGTGAAAGTTAGCTCAAACGGTGATCCCATCTAGACGCCATTTATTTTAATCAAAAATCTTGTCATTGAAGGCGAAAGGAGCTTTGGTGGTGCAAACTTTCAAGAGTTGATGTAGAGCAATGGATAGAAGATGTAAGGTCGAGGGCAAGTAGTGGATGAATGAAAGCGATGTTTCTAAATTTGAAAGGGACGTTTGTAAGAGGCTAATGACGTCAAATTTTATACAATACATAAATCTAATTTTCTTAAAGGAAATTAATATTTCTTCGTTTTTAGATTCCAATAAATCTAATTGGGTTTGTGGACTGGCTTTGGACAGGAAGGCATTCATATACTGTGGTAATTACCTACGTAGCGTCAAGTTATTGTCTTATCATGCAGTTTAGATGATGGGTAACGTACGCGTGACTTTTGCCAACCTGCTAACGATCGGGCGAGTTAGCGGCATTTTTAGTTTGTCTTTCATATCCTTTATATTAGAATCGCTCCTGTCGTTTGTCCGTTAAACATCTACCAAAGTTTTGTTCAAAACTTTAGTTTCAAGTCTCTAGCGGTTTTACTTATATTTTAGTAGGTGTAAACCATGTTCAGATGTTCAATTTGAATTCTTCGGCTTTTTTATTGAAACGCTGGTTATTCCTTTGTGTTCCAGATTACGGTATTATTCCCCGTTTGCCTGATCAGGGCTTCACTTCATTACCAAATACTTCGTGGTACTGTTCAACTGAATAAATTTTTTATTACTCAGAAATTGTTATTCAGTGATTAGTCCATGATAGTCAGCTTACTTTTTAATTGTTTTGAGATGGCCATCGTTGCAGCGGCGGCAGATGTAGCTGTCGTTGTATTAGCCATGCCCTAAAAGGCTTTTGGGTTTTCAAATATCAATCTTTAGCAAACTTCTAGCTTGAATCTTTGATGTTGTGGATGCTTGCATCATGTACCGATGTAGAGCGAAGATAAATAAAATCTTACTAAAATTATCTCACAAAAGTATTTCAGTTTAAACGTGTGTGTGCGCGCCATCAAACATGGTTCTGGAATTAAACAAGGTTAAAACTAAATCTAAAGAAAAAATTGTTCTTAAATATAAAAAATTTCAAGGAACTAACTCAATTGATGTTTATTTGCGTAAGTATATTTGTTTCAACCGAGAGGATAGTTTATCCTTTCCGTTTTAGAATGTTTGAAAGGAACGCCCATCCTGCGTTTAAGCAGAATAACTACTGACAATTATAGGTCAAGTCACTGTACGTGTGTGTGTGTGTGGGTGTGTGTGTGTGTGTGTACGACATCACGAGGGCCCACGTGTGACCTCAACTCGACCATCTTTTCTCTTCTTTCTTTGCTGGGGACAATTTTTTTGTACGGTGGCACTTTACAAAATATCAGTTGTTGATTTTTTATTTTATTATTGACACACAGCCAATTCCGTGGTGAAAAATGGATTAGAATTTTGAGAATATCTATTTAATAATAATTGTATGAGTGTCATCCACCGGTTACTTGATCAATGATGTAGCGTACGGAATTTGATACACTTGTTCTACTCAGCGAAGAACTTCCGCTTACACTATCGAGTACATTCTGGTTTGGAGGTTCGTGCAAGGAGTGCTGTAGACCCAAAAATTTACATTATTTCATAACATTAATACGTGCTATTCTCTGTGTCATAATGATGAACAACACATCTACACGTGTGTTTGATCAGCTAGTTGAAGCTTCCGCCGCGCTCCGTAGTTAACTGCACCGAACACGCTGGACTTGGTGCGGAAGAAATGCTACTACAATAAAAGCCCGCGATTCTCGAAAAATAAATTTCGATCTCTAACTTTGAGTAATAAGTAGTGCAGCGTGTAGTACGTGTTCTTCAATTTTACTCAGTAAGTAAAGTAATGCTTCCTTCTTGTTTACAAATTTCTCGGAGTTGCTGGGTAAAATATCGTATGGTTGGCAGCAAGCACCGTTACCTTGGGATATACGTCTAACAGTTTCTTTGTTTTACCCTCGGAATTTAAATACAACGGCTAGGTGCAAAGTAGGCTTTGGTTTCAAGAAATAACAAAAAGAACAAAAAAGACTTATAGATCTGATAAGGATGACCATTCTCATTTACTCACAGAGGCAGGATACTTGTCTCTATTCCACAGTTGCGCCTGACAAATGCTGCGTTGCTCGTCGCTCCATTTTTTTCCACAACCTAATAACATCTCAATGAGTTGAGTTGCATCGGAAATTGCCCTGCTTCCCAAATATTCTTTTTGGCGAGTTTTTGTTGATTTTCATGCAACACGAGGCGCAAAAATGAGACGGGATTCACTCTGTTCATATATATAATAGCCACTCAAATCCCAACTGAGGCTGATATTGAAATTTTTACAATTTTCCGAAGCAATTGGGACCACTGCAGGTCGTCTGTGTGTACCAGTGTGGACCGTCGACTTTCCTGGGCTTCGGCACCGTTTGTCGTTTTGCTGTCGATTGTCTTGGAACGCACAGTATTTTTTCTGCACGCTTTTTATGTGTTAGTGCTCTGGTTGTGGAGACTTTTAATTACTGTCTATACTTGACACAATAAGTTTCTTCGACCGTTAGTTACCATTTAAAATTTTTTTTGTTCCCTGCTCTGCAGAACACGTTCACTTAGTCACTCTCCTCTTTCAAGACATTGAACTTCATTTGTACGTGTTAAAACGTCCGAGAAAGTTCGCTGATATTGCTCTCTTCAGTAGTTAAAAATAATTTATTGTTCAACTTCTGATTGATAGTATTCAATTGTACATCCCTTAAAATTAGTGTTAAGTTTGGTTAGAAATTTTCTATTAGCGTTTTTGTCACACCAGCGTTGCTGCCTATCGAAGACAGAAAATACAAATAGTGGGAAAGAAAAGAGATCTGTCTAAGGACGTTTGATTCACGGCAACATTTCTTTCACATTACCTGTGCTTCACGACTAGAGGCTTTGCTAGCCATAATTTGTATTAATAACCCTATGAATATAGGAGGTAAATTTAATGATGTCGTTTGTGCTAGAGAAAAAATGTATTTGATATATTCCTTACTTGCGTAATTACGACGGAAGAAGTTAATCGAGAGTAGGTTAACATGACAAACAGGCGTTTGAGGTTACTCTTCCTGGTCGAGAGTAGCTATGGAATAAATTCATGGACAATCTGGCGATCAAAAATTGCAAACAAATCACCACCTATTTCAAAATGCAGTGAAGATTTTGTACACTACACTGCTATGCCTCTCCCTGAAATGCTACGGTGAGTGCTCGCAGCTGCTGATCGCAGCGGCGGCGGAGGCGTCACTTTCTCCGGCGTGACGGCGTGCGTGGCCGCGTGGTGGTGGCTTGTCGTGACTCTCCAGTGACACTCCAGTGACACTCTTTCTGTGCTGCAGTGCGACACTCCAGTGACACTCTTTCTGTGCTGCAGTGCGACACTCCAGTGACACTCTTTCTGTGCTGCAGTGTGGCACTCCAGTGACACTTCCAGCGCTGCAGTGTGGCACTCCAGTGACACTCTTTCTGTGCTGCAGTGTGGCACTCCAGTGACACTTCCAGCGCTGCAGTGTGACACTTTAACGTCCTCCGCCCTATTTCATTGCTGCAACGTGACCCTCCAGTGTGATAGTTTTGCTTTGAGCGGAGTATGAGCTTCGAAAATTTTTTCTTATTGGAAGCTATATGAAGTTTCCTTCAATTCTGATTTTTTTAATTCACTGTTTGTTAAGGCTTCAAACAATCATTAAAATGATCAGTACAATAGTATGCGATATATCAATACATTCATTTTCTGTCATTGTTATCGTGAGACACAGAGGTGATCTGCAATGATGCCTGGAACGGAAGAATACGGAATATTCTCAGGTGCTGGCTGAGTTAAAAGTTTGTGATGTCCTTGGGTCTTGCCGATCGAACTTCATGAAGCAACACCAATCGTAATTGAAGAGCGTGATTACTCTCGGTGAATGATGGTTATCAACATTTTCTGCATCAGTCATCTTAACAACATCTTAACATCTCATTAGTCTTAATGATGGTTATCAACATTTTCTGCATCAGTCATCTTAACAACATCTTAACTTCTCATTAGTCTTAATGATGGTTATCAACATTTTCTACATCAGTCATCTTAACAACTCCGAAATTTATATTTTGCCCCCTCGCCAGTTTTAGTAAACTATATATAGATGCCAAGGCAGTCATTACCTAATATTGAGTTTGTAGCAATTACACTTTCGTGGGACTTAATTGACATCTTTGGTACAGTTGTACCTTCGAGAATTATCGTGAGTCAATTTCTTATTGCACTCACCTACTAATTCTTGAAACTTCCTCTTGAAATTCTTGACTTGAAACTTCCAAAGTTTTTCAAAGAACACTATGAGTGAAACTCGCACGTTGCTTATCAGTATTAGTAGACACGGGGAAGTGTTTAAAGCACGCGGGCAGTTGGGAGTACTGACTTGCATTAGTGACGGGGAGCAAACCCTCTGTCCACATGTACAATTTTGTATTGCGTGACGCGAGATGTTTGTCTCAATGTCTTCACGCTTTGAATATTGTCCCTTGTGAAATGAATTCAGTCATGAGAGACACGGGTCTGTGGATTGTTACGGATGAAAACCCTGTGCTGTCAAGTTCTCCATCATTAATTATTTCACGGAAATGAGCAACAAACATACTTATATTGTCCTTTCTCGATAATATAATGACGATAGTGTAAAATTACGTTTGAAGTACGGGGCTTTGTAGCTATTGAAAGGCAACAAGTAAAGTAAATGTCACAGACTTTGTGATAACGCGCTGCAGAGCGCTCTGTGCAGCGTGAGGCCGGGGTTCCTTCCGTGAGGGCAGGCAAAGACGCGCCTGTACTTCCTCCTCGGCCCGGGCTGATGAGACGAGTGCTGGCTCTAACTGGGGTAACTGTCACCTCTTCTGTCAATTGCAAGGCATTTGAAAGAAATAATGTGAAAAATGGAACGACAAGATTAGAGGGAAATGTCTTCATTTGCTTGTGTGCTTTCCTGCTAGGTAACTCTTTTCGTAATCGAATATGTTAAATTCTACGAAGGAAAAACAACTCGTTTAACACAGCACGGACAAGACTTGAATTTTTTAAACGGACGCATCGCTCGCACCGTTACCTAACGTGAATTAAATTAATAAGAAGAATTTTTATTTTGTCACGCCAAAAACTATTTTATAAGTTTAATGTACGTTTATATTAAGTGTACAAGATTGAAATAAAGTGTAAACGTAGAATGTTTCCAGAAGATGCCCTGGAAGTCGGTGAACTGGAAGTCACAAGTATCTCAGCCTTTCCATTGCATTGTAATGGCATTGAGTGCGGGGGCTGCTCATGTGTTGCTTATGGCAATAATTTGTTTGAAATAATTGCTTCAAATATCGGCGGTTATGGCAGAACCGTGACCCCCACGGGCCAATGTAAGTGGAAACTGTGTCCTTCAATGCTTTATGTGTTCTTCCTACTTACCTGTGTTTATGTGCCTCCTCAAATATGAAGAAAACTCACTGAGGGAGTTAATACATACATTTTTGTTCAATCTTTTGTTTATTCCTTGACATGTATATCTTGATACCTATTATAGCATATTTACTAACCTTGGAGCATGGCTATTTTGTCACCTATTGTGGTATATTTACTGAGGAACATTGCTATCTTGAGACCTATTAGGGCATATTCATTAACTAAAGAACTTTACGCGGCGTTATTAAATCCTAGTTTTTTGTATTGTTGATGATTGATGTATTTGATACATTTTATGCATCAACTGCTTTCTTTTCTTTCCTCCTTTGTTTTCAGCGATAAACAAATGATATGTATCAACATCTTCTATCACTACTGTTCACTGTTCTGTATTTTAATTTTGATACGGTCTGCTTAGCGTCCCCTCAGGGGGATACAACTATTGAATCTATGGGAATTAGCGCTCCCAGGGGGGCAATGTGAGGGCCCGAGCTAAAGGTTAGGTAGGCTTCCTTTTGTTGAAATAGAATAGGTTTTTGTTTTGTTACGGAACAACTTTTTTTCGGTTCACTGCTGTCCTGTTTTTTCAACACCTACTACTTTTTTCTTCAACTTTGATCTTGTTTCATGAACTTCTTTCTTATCTTACTGTTTCTGTGCCCTTTCTGCATATATTCCGCGTTCCCTCAACTCCATGCTAAATGGTGCCTTCTTCCTTCCTCTCTTTGGATCGCCTTTGTTGCGGATAGGGAGGCTTAAACTAACTAATAATCTAATCTATAATCGGTCTGCTTAGCGTTCGTGAAAGACTGGTCCACAGAGTAGTTATGTCGCACGCGCGAGTCTGCGTCTGATGAGCCGCTGCCGCCATGCTGGGTAGACGCGTCAGGTGCCGCCACGCTGGGTAGACACGTCAGGTGCCGCCATGCTGGGTAGACGCGTCAGGTGCCGCCACGCTGGGTAGACGCGCCAGGTGCCGCCACGCTGGGTAGACGCGTCAGGTGCCGCCACGCTGGGTAGACGCGTCAGGTGCCGCCACGCTGGGTAGACGCGCCAGGTGCCGCCACGCTGGGTAGACGCGCCAGGTGCCGCCACGCTGGGTAGACGCGCCAGGTGCCGCCACGCTGGGTAGACGCGCCAGGTGCAGCAAAGGCTGCCCCGTTGCTGCTCAGCTACGCACAGCGGCCGGGAAAAGTCGCACGTACTGGGCACTCGGGTCTGGACACTCGGGTCTGGACACACTAGTTTGGTCACTCACGTCTGGGCACTCGGGTCTGGACACTCAGGTCTGGACACTCGAGTCTGGGCACACGGGTCTGGTCACTCGAGTCTGGGCACACGGGTCTGGTCACTCAGGTCTGGACTCAGGTCTGGATGCCGACTTACCCTCTCCCACTCAACGCTGCTTGAGGCTACGGCTCTTTCAACACCGAAAATTTTCCCTCAATTTATTTTTTATTTGTTCTGCCTAATTATTGCAGACATGAGGCAAAAGTAGTTTAATGTAAATGTTTCTTTTTTCAATTGATATTTGTTGACATTACTGTCTATTTATTATCTGATAAATTATGCCTCGCTGCAGATCTTACATTGCTTGAGCCTAAATTTAAACTACAATTGTTTAGTTTGCTGGCAAAAAGGTTTTATAAAATTATCTCACTCTAGAGCTGCTGAGGTGAATTCCTGTGTTCACCACCAGCGTCACATGAGCAGCAGGGTCATGTTCAGAGTTCCTTTCCCTGCGCTTCTCAGAATGCAATCAACGATCTTATTCTTGATGTATTCTAACGCTAAATTTCATCAATAATGGCACCAAGTCATTTCTTTAAAAGGCTGCAATATTCGTGGCAATGTGCGCGAATTTTTCCGACTCATTTTATTCGAGAATGGAAACCAACGTTTTGTTTAGCTCATTCATAACGGAAAATGCATTCCAATTTTTTAATTTATCACTTTAAGATCCTGGAGGACTCTAACCCAGCACTTGACGGAAACATCTATGGGTGCTCCATCATTTCCACAGTTCCGTTTGCCAATTTTCCGGTTCAATGAAATGTTTTAGGGTCTGGAAAGAAGGTCGGAAATGTGGGGTTACCTGCTCCCAACTGCCTGGCTCCCAACTGTCTGGCTCCCAACTGTCTGGCTCCCAACTGTCTGGCTCCCAACTGTCTGGCTCCCAACTGCGGGGGTTCCAACTGCCTGGCTCCCTACTGCGGAACTGAGCAACTGGCGAGGGCGTGGTGCCCGCTGACCACTCGAGAGCAGCACAGCGCAGCGGAGGCCAGGCATTGCCGTAGCCTGCAGAGCAGGGATTGTCGAATGCCTTAAGAGTCCCTCCTTCTGCTCCTGAGTTATTGTTTTGAGGTGAACTGCACGAATGTACGTATCGATCTGTCTCTGCGCTCAGCGCTCAGGACTTCCAGGGAATGGAGCGCCACGGCACAGGATGGCAAGGCTCAAGTGGAGTTTTTTGCTGCTCGTGCTCAGTATGTTAAATGTTCTACTAAGCTTTTCTTCATCAGTAATTGAGATGATGCTATTGTACCATTTAAACGATATATTGATCTATTGTTATTTTCATTTGCCATATTGATCGATTTTTTTACTTCAGCGAGTTTAAATGCAGTTTCTTCACTCTATGTATACTATATATCACATGAATTGAAAAATTGCTAAGTTTGTCTCTTCTTACAGCCAGCTGATTCTCTCAAGGTCTAATTTATTTCAGTTTGCTATTCAAAATATGAATATCTTGAACAAAATGCACTCTCTCTGATGCGAGTTTAGATAAATTTGGACATCTTTTCCGTTTCCAGGTCCTCAAAACTGAATGGGGTCATTGAGCTTCCGAGTGTTGTTGCTCTTTACAAATGTACACATTTTTTTCCTCTCTTTTTCTGTCAAGATATCACTCTACAGCAGCACCTGACAAGCAGTGATGCTCATTGAGTCGTTATGAAACTTTTGCAGTTAGTGAAGGGAACTCTTTCTTTTTAGCTATGCCCTTACTGCCAGTTATAGATCATGTCTGTTAACAAAAGCATGCAACATGGTCTGTGACTTAGCGACTTCTGGCTCGGTCTGCATGATGCAGTGGCTGCATGGCTTTTGCCAATGGCAGTTCGCGAAACAAGTCAAAACACGAACACGCACAGTGTTGCTAGTGTTGACCAGGCTGCAGCCAGCACGCGGGAGACGGAAAGTCAATATCGCCGCCACAGCGGCCACGTCACCTGCTGGTCGTCGCCTGATGCTCCACTGCAGCTCTGTCCTCACAGGGAAAGCTGGCCGTGTGTGCGAGCCTCAGCGAGGCCGTTACGCACCAACAAAACCGTCCACTGACTCCCGGGAAATTTTCTTTGTTGTAGTAAAATTTTGACGCAAGCGTGGGCACCCGAACGGAGAAAGTGGTACGATAGCCGCTCAGGCGCCGCTGCATCGGCCTACTTCTGGGCTGGTTTGTGGGGACCGTACACGTTGGTGCAGGGCTGTGGTGGTGCGGTGGTGTGGTGGTGTGGTGATGCGGTGGTGTGGGCAGGCTGTGGCTGGTTGTGTGGTGGTCTTGGTGGCGGTGTGGTGGTGTGGGCAAGGTATGGCTGGCGGTGTGGTGGTCTTGGTGGCGGTGTGGTGGTCTTAGTGGCGGTGTGGTGGTCTTGGTGGCGGTGT
>JACJUY010001666.1:14065-37207 GCA_014220935.1 Platorchestia sp. MABIK | reverse complement strand
CATAACAAGAAACAGTTAGTATCCACCAAACGGGCCAACACGACCACCTAACAAGAAACAGTATCCACCAAACGGGCCAACACGACCACCTAACAAGAAGCCGAAGTAAATTGAGACTCCCTTACTACAACGTGAGCAGATTTCAGGACAATTTTCGCTTCACTTGAGTCATGACTTGGATTTGATGCTTCCTAATATCCGCGAGAAAAAGTGGTATGGGGCAAATAGTTGTTGAGGAATAGCTATCTCCTTTGTATTAGTTGGTTCAAAATAAGTCTTTTTTTCTGAAGTGGAATTAATTCTACAACTATTCTTGAATATATTTACTTACAGTTCTCGATTGCATCGTTACATAGTGTGGTAAAATTTAACTATTTTCATTGCTAATTTTCACACGCTTAACGACATTCGATCTGTCCAGTGTACGTTCAAATTTAATAACCTTGAGTAAATCACTGAACTGAGTAGGGTTCAAAGTATTTGTGCATGTATGAACCTGTCTGGTGTTGTAGTTTACAAGTAATGATTCTAATGATGTTGTACTTGTAGAAATAAATCGCGAAAAATGACATGTAGATTTAAATAATTAAAAATTATTTTTATATTGTATATTGAATGAGTCTAGGAAATGATTTTCGCGTTTCCGTATATATTTAATTTTTGCTGAGTTAAATTGTTCAGTTAAAACAGCGTGAACAATTCTGGTCTCTGGCCTAACGTTGTCATAAAAGTTTGGTTGAATGTTTCTTTGTTTCATTTGATCGGTTTCTTTAACCTTTCATTTTCGCTAAATACTTTTCTTCTTTTTTCGATTTCATTTGGTTGCTAAATAGACTGAGAGTGCACTCTCACTAATGATATAGAGAACCGAGTAACCGCTGCCAGGTTATCTGCCACGGGGGGAATGTACGAAGAATGGCTTCCAATTGTAGCTCGTCAGTATCATTACTGCGATAAGGCGTCTCACAAGACCTCGCTGCATGTCCAACTCGCTAAAAAATAACCGTTTCATGTGTTAGCGAGCATTAAGATTACGGGTTTGTTTACCTGTGCGGAACATAGAACTATTGAGCTGTTTGTGGACAAAAATTCCCATTTCGAGAGAAGAATTATCATTTGAAACTTAACAGTTTTCTGTGTAGATTACTAATTCTTTCCGGTGTTTTTAAGAATCTTCCGCAGATTGTCTTTAAAATTAAGCAATCGTCGGGAATAAATGGGCTAAAAATGTGGAAATTAAATCATTGATGATGAGCGAATTCTGACGCAAATTTTGTCTCCAGGGTGCGCTTGCTTCTGTATTCGATGTTGTGCTAAGGAAGCTGTTAATAATTCTTTATTTTATCGATCAGAGTAAAAAGTAACATCCACTTAAAATGCGTGCTTATTCTCATGAGATTGCTTGGAACAAACAGTTCAGCAGGTATACATTTTCTAATGTGAATCAGTACTTGGCTTAGTCTTATAAAAACCAGCAGTTTATCAGTCATAAAATTATAGAAAAACAACCTTTTTGTGAATTACTTGTGAGGGTAAAAAACAGAAAAATTGCAATATTAATGTGGAACCTGAAAACTTCGATACTGGTTTACATGAGAACAAAACGACTCAGCACCGCAATTTCTCGTTTCCCCATCGCACTCAAACCAAAGCTCTGTGTTCTCATGTATTTCATTAGGAGTCCGTCAAATACCTGACAGGAAATACCCTAACTTGGAAGTTTCTCTGATGAAGCTTTTTGCAAAATTCCGGGCTTGTATCGCGTCCTCGCGCCGCTCGTCATGCTCCGCTTGCACCGCGGCCGCAAAAAACGGCCGGCGTGAGTCCTGGCCGACTGGAGGCTCCTCTCATGAGCGCCCCACCTCTGCCGCCCAGACGACAATATCTACTCACCTTTGCCTTTATTTACTCATTGACCAATTATTTCAGCAGTTCCCGAGGCGGTCTTTGTAACGTGTTTATTAATTTGAGTTAGAACCATCAACAGACGATGATTTTTACTCTCAACATGCGTTAGTGCACGAGATCTGTAGTTAGGAGCGCGTCTCAGTGTCGCTGTAGTGTAGATGTCTCACACTGTATTGCCCGTCATCGCTTGATCCATTATCGTGTCGCAGTTGCACACGTGATGACCTTGCTCTCGTGTTCATTTATAACTCTTGTCTGTGCTGGAGGGGGATACAGTAACGAACTATGTTCATTTCATCCCTATTGAAATGTTATTTTATTCGTTAGAAACTTAAGTAGTTTAAAATATTTCAATTTTCTTGTGAAAAATAAATGTTACGTGAGAAACCATTTTGAACAAAACCGGTCGCGTTTTGCGTGTTAAAATGAAAGAAGTGTCGCTCGTGCGAGCTTATCCTGTGTGATGCTCTGACTCGTCCAGCTCAGCCAATGCGCTTCTTTTCTCTCGATGATACATATTTTTTTTTGCAGACGACGAGTGGGCTTGTGACGACGCCCGTCCTGAGATCAACGGACTTTCATGGAAAAATTCTCCTTCCTCCGGGGGCGGGGGTCTAATTGGGGGGCTAAATGGCAACCGGGGGTCCAGTCATCGCCCACGCTCCCCGTCTCCCACAACACGGGCCAGTTGGCATAGGCCTGACCTTTCTAGAGATTCTTACAAAGTTACCACCAGAAATTTGGCACAAAAAGAATCTTTCAGGGATTCTATCATTTACGGGAGGTTAGAGAGGGACGGACACAACGACATCGATGTCAATGGTCGTTTCGACAGAGAAGGATCTGGCGGAAAGGAATACTACAGATGCAGCTCAAGGCAAGCGTCGCGAGGCATGACGCCGCCGTCTCGTAACATATCGCCTGTTAGAATTGGTGTGACCAGAAAGGTTCCCCCTTCTCTGAAGCACGCGAACAGTTGTCATCCTCCACGCGAGAGGTGAGAGAACTCCATCGCAGCGAGAGTACATGCGTTAGATCTGAAATGATTGTGTTCCCTCGGTCGAGGTGGCGTAAATAACCTAAGTTATACTGTAGAGACATGATCTTGTAATGAGCGGCATGTAGCTCATTTTTTGGGCCTAGACTGAATATAAATATCAGTTAATTAAATTTTAATGCACAGTACTTCAATTTTTAAAATGTTGTCTGATCAGGTCCATTTAGCTTAGTACATGTACGCAGAAATGTAATTTCTGGCTCTGAGCTTATGTACCACGCATTTTATAGTTTGTACGATTTCCAGGCACAACCATCATAATTATCATTTCCACCTTCATGCGAAACATTTTTTGCCTTCACAAAATGAGCTAATTTGTTGACCTGCAATTTCCTCACACTTGTTGTTCATAAACCTCATCACATCTTGTTTTACGGGAAAAAAATTAACGCAGAATATTACTCGCAGAAGAGACAAATTGATGGGCTTCATTTCCTCTATTCCGTATGGGTTGTGTGAAGACCAGCTTTAGGGTTGAGTACAATCGCGACAAAACAGCTGTAATGAAGTAAGTTGAGTCTCTTGAATTAAATTCATCCTTTCTTTCAGCTAAATTTCAGGTATTGATTTTCAAGACTGAAATCCAAGCTTTATGCATCATACTGTCAACTTTTATATAGTTCTTAATAATCTTGGAATTTCTCAATTTATCGAGGCTCCAACGATCCCGTCATTTTCGGTTACAAAAAAATATTTAATGAGAGGGTTGACCTTCGTCAGCATGACGTGATGAAAACGATAATTTGAATTTTGAATAACAAAAGTATAATTGACGACTCTAGATGAACGATTTTTCATTTACTATACGAAAATAGCTTTATACGCTTTATCAAAACAAGCACCCTCATACAGCCATGGAAACTTCTGATGACGACTCTCTTTTGTCAGACGAACGTTCGAGTTTCATCTGATCGCGCTGCATTCAGTGCTCCAAGGAGAGCTTAGGCAGTGAATGGAATGAAGATGAAGAATGAATTTCATGATAAATTTTATTAACTACTTTGTTAATTAAATCCATTGTTTAAATTAGGTCAATTATGAAGTAGTTTTATTTTGTTTGATATCGTCAAAGCCTGTGTAAAATTACCATCTTTGCCACAATGCCTTATGGTGTCGGTGGAGGCTGGCCTTGAGCGTTTGCTACCTGACCCACGGTCTGCATACCGTTACACAGCCGCATTGAACAGTAGCGTTTATTTTACATAAAATAATTTTGCGATTGGATTATTTTGAACTTTGAGTATGCTTTCGAAACATCAGTGAATTGCAAATTGAACTGCCTCGATGGCTTCTCTCGCAATTTGGTGACATGCATTCTCGATTTGTACTGTAGCTTCGAATGCTGAATTTTGAAACTGGTTGAGAAATTACTTGATAGATGTTTTGGGTTCGAAATGTTAACACCGTCGACTTTTTGATCTAACACTGTACATACTTGTATCTATTTAATACTTCTTATTTTTTGTTCTGATGGATTTATTTTTGATTCCAGGAGCGAATCTCCGATATCCCAGCGCGAAAGATTCCAAGATGCGCGCGACAAATTCCTGTCGCTAGAACGGGAGTGGCGGAGCGGGGCCGGCGTGCGAGGGTCCGTCATTCCTGCGGCCGAGGCCGCCGCGATGCGCCGCACCAAATGTTCCCAGCGCCGGAGGGACAACAGGGAGGAAATCTCGTGGGTTCGAACAGATCGGGACACTGGGTACGGGTCCAGGGACGGGCTGCTGAAAGACCGACGGACTCGAGATTATGACCGGGGCTATGGGACGTGCGACACTAAGGACTCAGATCACTGGAAACGGGAATTAGAAAGACGATCGCCAGATTTCTGGGATCAAAGAGCAGGGCCCGAAAGGTCTTTAAGTCCATCGCATCATCAAGAAGGCAGGAATTACAGGATGCTCCGCAACCGGTCTCCTGACCGCAATGATTTCCAGAGAAGTGAGTACCAGAGGGCCAAGTCAATGCATGATCTCAGCCGCAATAGGTTCGTTCAGGACGAAGAGAAAGATCTGCGTCGCAGGTCTCTTTACGACGCGCTGGACTCTTCACACCTCCAGAAGCCCCGTAGCCACCAGCACCCTGGCGCCCAGTACCACTCGTACGGCAACCTCGGGCCTGTGAGGAGCCCAACTCCCTCCTCTTCCTCCAGCACAGGACAGTCGGGCCAAGGGTACGAGCTACCAGAGACTCAGAGGTACCCGGGCCTGGACCGGGCCACAGCTCGGCCCGACCCTCTGCTGCCGCCGCAGCGCTACGCAGGCTTCAACAAACGCACCTTCGACTACCCCGTCAACGGAGGCCAGGCACCCATCCAGATAAGCAGGGCTCAGCACGACGACTATCGGCGCTTCCGCTACGACCACAACCCCGCACAGTTCGCGCGATCCACCACCGTCTCTGCGGTGCAATATTGAAAACTTTTTCTCTAGGCATTTATCTCCTATAGCTATTTAATTAACAAAGTCTCCACTTCGACGGAGAGCGTGGATGCCTTGGCTGAAAGATGTCAAGGCTTATATTTGTCCACAGTAAAACGGTAACTTAGTTACTAAAAATTTTCTCGTTTGTCGTAGTTGCCGCGCAGTTGTTTGCTTCACAGCTTCTCCGTCCAAGAGTGACTGCAAATAACAAGCTCTTGTTACTGCTTAGATGAATGATTCAAGCCCTCAATGCTGATTATCGAAAAAATAGAGCGATAATTATTTTTGGTGACACTGGATTGAAAATTTGCTATAATTTGTGTGGGGCTACTCAATGCTTTTTACTGGCATTAACAAAGTGTAAATGTGTCTAGGGTTCTCTCTATCATAACCAATGCACCTCCGTATTAATGAAATTGTACGTTTGTAGCGATCTCAGCGCTTGTGCAAAGGAAATCTGAAATGCAATGACTGGACTGTGACATTTGAAATTACGATGAGCTAAAGGTAGCTCTTGTGCTGCTGTCAACTCACTTTGTTCCTCGACTTAGTGATGAAGTGAGGATGAATATAATGATGACGTTTCCAACTCTGAATAAATGTTTCTGATCTAGATGAATAATCTAGCTGTAAACTGTACGTACATTCTGTTAAAAATTGTTCAACTCTAAATATTGAATTTGTGTGTTCAATTTATAAAACGAGGAGAATTTAGAACAAAGCCAGATTCAATTCGCAGAAATTTTGGTTTACATTACTAAAATAGTGATACGCTCAAAAATGCGAAAGTTCACAGATAAAAACCTCATTTTGCGCGTGAGTTTTGAATTTAAATTGTTTACAGCTTCAGAAGAATTATTAAAGAAAACACTATTCATTCAAAACAAGAGCGGCAGGCACGTGGCTCTCCCGTCGAGCTGTCGAGTAACCTGGAAAGTTTTATCTCTTCAAAAACGCGCTTGTGGCATAGAGTATCAAATGTTTATTGGGCAATATTACTCTTAATTGAACCGTCGACTTCTGCATTACACGATCAATATGCTACTAACCCGATGTGATACCTTCCCTAGATTTTTACCGAAAAGTGTCGGAATAACTGTTTTATGTAGCAAAGTCAAATTACAGGGTTGCATGTTACGCAAGTCCACATAAGCTGGGCAATAGCAATGATTGAAGGAACCGAATCACGGGAGCTGCGAGAACACGATTTCAGCTCGAGGTAAAATGATGAGACTTCCCAGTGAAAGTTAAATTCGTTTGGTAATGTCTCACTTCCCAGCTGTAGATCTGTGAGATCTGAGAAGCTTGTCTGCTTCCGCGATGCTAAATGAGAGTTATAATTCATCGATAGGATAGTTATAAGCCAAAGTTAGAGTGATGATCAATGTAGCCTGACTGTTCTAAAATTCCCAATATATAAGAAAGAGAATTTGACGAAGTAGGCAGGTTTTCATTTTTAAGTTTTTTAAATTTTGTGTCAAAATTTCGTGAAAATGTTTTAAATTAGATCCAGCCTCGGTGAGAGAATGTGCGAAAAGTCAGGCAAAACAATTTGACTGCAGTTTTTAAGTTGCGCACGATTTCCAATCTCTTCAAGTGGACGTTTTCAATTTTGTCTGGACGATGCCACACTCTCGATCGTTGACAATTATACTCCATATGACTCACTAGATTAATTGAAATCGATTAAGAAAGAGCATGTAAATTTCATCTGATGCTCATCGATGCCTTCGCTGCGCTGGACGCGCACAACTCCGTGCGCTGGAGTTTGCGCAGCTGTTCAGCAGCTCGTGGTCCTCTACGCGCGTCTCGGCTGTGTCAAATTATCCACTCAAAAACGAAGTATTTTTATTTGAAAATAGTTGAAAACTTTTGGATAATCTAATATACTTTTGTTCGAAAGAATAACATTATTGGACGGCCTGAAAATTTTTGAGCGTTGCTTATTCTCTGTTTTTCGATTGCACTCATAGGACAATGGATTCTTTCTTGAAGTTATTTCTGGTTGGACGGGCTCGCGTCGATGAGTTCGGCCGATGAGATCGAGACGGGCACCTACCCAGTGAGCTGCATTAGTCTCTATTCAGGCAATACTTAATGAATCTGACATCACATTCAAGGAGCCGTCAGAATTGTTGCTTTTAGAAATAGCGATAAGAGACTATTTCCAAGCCCTATAAGCATTATGTCTTAGTCATTTCAATACTTATTACATTTATAAACTTATATGTAATGTTATGACCTTAGGCATGGACCATCGTTGCATTGGCTTATGACTGACCAAGTCTTCCCGTGTTGTAAAGAATTTCTTTTGCCATTGTGGAGTCCTTTATAGTTTTTGCAGAATTTGAGACGAAACTCATCCCAGTTACAAACTTGGCAAACCGCGCTTGCTTTCAGTAGCGGTAATCAAAATAAAGAACAGGCGCTTTGGTTGCAGTGCGATATGTACAGAGAACACGCGAATTACTACATAAAAAATAGATTTGAAATACTGTCAGTTTTTGTGACAAAAACTTCTAGACTGTTAGTGGAACCATGAGCCTATGTCAAGTTTCTAACTGGGATGGGAGCGCTAGCCAATGTACTTTGTTTTAGATTATATGCGCGGGTGATGCTGCTGCATATGTGTGCATTTTGTGTAATAGAATTGCGAGGCGCGAGGGCTTAGCTGCGTGGCTGTGACACCATCCGACCTCGCCGCCTGACGCCACGAGCTGGGAGGCCGTCCCGAGTGGTCCCTCAATAACTGCCCGCTCTGACGTGTTGAATTGGGGGCAGATATTTTTGCGTATTGTTAGACGGGTTTTAATTCCATTCCTAATTCTTTTCACGTGCTACGTGATACGAATGCACAAATGTCTACGTTCCTGTAATTCATCTCCGTCGTAATTTTTGTAAAATAGCCGTATTTTGTTCCCTTGTCCGAGCGCGGTCCCGCTCAAGGCGGAAAATGTTTACACTTTTGTTTGCTCTTTACACTTTGTAGAAGTCGCCTTGAGAAACCTCCACGTAATGCTCACGTAAGACTTCTAATATAATCGAAGCCTCAACTCAATAACCTGCGAAGGGAAATACACTTGAAAGCTCGCGTGTGCCGGTATGGCGAGCCCTGTATGCTTGCTTCCCTTTGGCTGCTCGTCGCTGCTTTTAATTCCATGTTCAGTTCGCTGGTATCTTTTACCTCGGTGGACTTGGGACACCTAAAATTTCAGGATAGATAACATAAAAAAGAAGTGAATGCTTGAGTTATGTGTTTCATTAGCCGTACATAAGATGCTGCGGATATTCATTCGCAGTAGGAGCATGGAAGTAGAAAACAATCTTCATTTTAGTCAACTTTTGATAGTTTCATAATGGAGTTTGCGGCGAGTAATCAGGTGGAGCCTAATAATATAAATAAATCCTATGGTTAAGCACTCCTTCACCCTGGCTATGCCTCATAGTTTAGGCACAAATAAAAAACTTGCATTGATCCCTCTTTTATAGCAAAATGTGGGACAGTATTGCAGCTGTGTAGCACAAGCCAGTGATTCCCAACCACGGTGCCGCGGCACGCTGGTGTGCCGTGGAGGCTGCCCGGGTGTGCCGCGAAACAATCGCACGGAACACCCGGCTAGCAGCGAATTTTCTATTTGGCCTTTTGGCTGAAGAATTAGACAGTACCTCAAGCCGCATATTGCACACAAAGAATCTCAAATTCCTGAACAATATCTTCAAATGGTGAACAATAACTTTAATGTCAGCAAAAGATGAACTAGAAATTTATATAGTCTACGAGTGTTCATTCCTCACCGCTCTAAATTATGACTCGAGTCAATGAATTGTACTGATAGTTGAGCGAACCTTAGAGAAAGTGAACGAATAATTTGGAGTACCATCAGCCAATCAATTCGCGAAACTGTCACAGGACTTGTCATATGAGTTCGTATTTGAATGAAAATAGTTCTCATTTTTGTTTATAATTACCTTCGAATTGCTATTAATGTGAACGACAGTTTTGCAAACAAATTTCTTTCAGTTTAATGCTGCATTGTTGAGATTTTTTCAGTTTCTCGGCTCAGTCGTGATCTGTGAAGCAAGTGCGGCGGTTCATGTATTTTTATTTGTTATCACCGCCTTCTTTGGCTGCATCTTCACCACGGATATGTTTCCTCAAGTGAAAAACTGATTTCGACGAAAGTGATTCACTAATTAGTGATTTGTGAAATTCCTCTTTCAAATAACACAATTCACAGAAGAATTCTCGAGTTGTTCGATAACATCGAGGAAGTCTTAGTCGACAAACTTAAAACTGATCGTTTGCTTTACAAATCGATGAATCTTCTGACATCAGGAATTATGCATAGTTAATCGCATTCACACGTTGTATTGATGATGATGTCATAATTAACCAATTTCATTGCTGCATTGGCGCTCCCAGGAGGACTATGTGAGGGCCCGAGCTAAAGGTTAGGTAGGCTTTCTTTTTGTTGCAGTAGAATAGGATTTTGTTTTGTTGCGGATCACCCTTTTTTCGGTTCACTGCTGTCCTGTTTTTCAACACCTACTACTTCCTTATTCAACTTTGATCTTGTTTCATAATCTTCTTTCCCAACTTACTGTTTCTATGCCCTTTCTGCGTAGATTCCGCGTTTCCTTAACTCCATACTAAATGGTGCCTTCCTCCTTCCTCTCTTTGGATCGCATTTGTTGCTGCGGGTAGGGAGGCTAAAACTAACGACTAATCTAATTTTTCATTGCTGCAAGAATTTATGCACGACTACTATAGGTCAAAATATTTCTGATATATTGTCAGCATGCCTTGAACAGCACGGTTTATCATGGGACTCGTGCGTTGGAGTGTATAGTGATGGAACATCTCAATGGTGGGTTCAGTGAAAGGTTTCGCTTCTCTGGGAGAGAAAGTTAACCCTAGCATCGTGTGAACTCATTAGTTTTTGCATAGGGAAATACTCTTATCAAAAATCACTCAAAATGAACTGAAGCAAGTATTAAATGAAGTAATCGAAATAGTAAATTACATTAAAACCCGGCCTATGAAGATTAGATTATTTGACATGATATACGCGAAAATGGATTCTCAAAACATTCCCGTGCTATTGCAACAGAAGTACGATGGTTGCCCAAAAAAAAAGTGCTTTCACTTGTGAACGAACATCAGAAAGAACTTCTCTCCTTCTTTCAGAATGAAAAACATTTTCGTTTTTGCAAATACCTTAGTAATGAATGTCCCAAGTTAATTTTTTAACAGAGATATTTGGTCGCCCAAATTCTTTGAACACCGTAATGTAAGTTAAATTTGAAGACGTTCTAACTTATACGGATAAATTGCTGGCTTTTACGAAAAAATTATTTTGTTGAAGAACAGAATCAAGTCGGGTAATTTGGACATTTTTCCAATGATCGAAAAACGTACAATA
The DNA here is from genome assembly GCA_014220935.1 of Platorchestia sp. MABIK. Taxonomy (NCBI): domain Eukaryota; kingdom Metazoa; phylum Arthropoda; class Malacostraca; order Amphipoda; family Talitridae; genus Platorchestia; species Platorchestia sp. MABIK. The sequence continues at coordinate 26,396 of JACJUY010001666.1, read as the reverse complement.
AAGAGATTATTCTAATTATTAATGAACATCTCACATGCCTCGTATAGCGAACTGATGAATACTTTCCCTCCGTCAGCAATGATGAGTGTGATTGGATTCGCAATCCCTTTGCAGATTTGGCTGTTGCCAGTCCGACTAATTTTGAGTTGAATGAAGAAGAAGAATTAGCAAGTCTTTCCAACGATCGAGGACTGAAATTGAAGTATGCTCAGTTACCATTAGACTCCTTTCGGATTTCAGTTAGATAAGAGTATCTTTCAGTTACAAAAAAAGCTATCAAAATTCTCTTGCATTTTCCATCTTTTACCTGTATGAACTAGGGTTTTCATATTCGAACAACATCAAAGTTAAGACACGTGCGAGGCTTGAAAGTGTCGAGGAAGCGTTGAGAGCGCGCCTCTCTCACGTTCGACCAGATGTTAGGGCCGGTGGAAAGAAGCACCAGGCTCAAGTTCCACACAAAAATTTTTCCTTCATTCGTGTGAGTATCATATCCTCTTTGCATCTTTGAATTCTACTTCAAAAATTGTTTGACATTTGGCTTATTGGAATAGAAAAAGTAAATTAGGATGTGAACTTAAGATATATAATTTCAATAGTTTACTAATAACCGATGTACGAAATCATAAAATTTTACTTCTATTTTGCTGTTGAAATCTGTCTTGAAAATATAAAAAGGCTCGAGTGTTACGTTGAAAAGGGCTTTGGCAATGAAAGTACAAATTTTTTCTGACAGGTGTGCTGCCAATAATTGAGAATTTTGATCGTGTGTCACGGCTTGAAAAAGGTTTAAAAGCACTACCTTTAAGCACTTTAACGGGCCTCACGATCCTTCATCTATCCTCACAAGCTCTCACATGGTCTCACGAGTCTTTGCATGGCCTCACAGGCTTTAACAGATCCTGACATGGTCACACGAACCCTTCACATGGTCTGAGAAACCCTTCACGTGTCCTCATGAACCCGCCACACGGCCTGAGAAACCCTTCACTCGGCCGCACTTACACTTCACACGTGCCTCAGCCGCACGCTGGGCGCGTCCTGTGCTGCTGTCACTTCAAGTTCCTGCAGAGAAGAAGACGCCGGCAGCGTCGGTGGCCGCTGTGCTGTCGCTCCTCATGTTGCATCGTGTGACCGTCGCGTGTGTTGTTGTTAGTTACGCGGTAGTGGACAGTTTTGTGAATGTTTCAGGCAGCAACGCTCGTCTGACGTGGAGGTGCGTCATGAAACAACCATGCTGACTGATGCATACATACTCGTGTTGTTAAAATGAAACTTGAAAGCAGCTATTCATTCTTTCAAAATTTTCAATATGCAGTTTAATGCGCTCACGGAAAATAGAAATTATGTTCCAAAGAATCACTAAAGGAATACGTTTAAAAACGTTTTACATGAATGACACTGTCAATATTGATTTTAGGCCTTTCACGGAAATTAAAAATTTCGTTCCAACAAATCACTAAAGGAACGCATTTAAAAAGGTTTTACACGAATGACATTCTGCTCGCTGATGCGTTATTTTCGAGTTATTTAACTTTGAAATTATAGGAACTGCGCTCATGAAATGGCTTTCCCGCTCAAAAGGAGAGGTTGTTCCAACAATGCCGGAGCGGGGAAAAGTTATTGTTTTCGCAATATATGGCGTAATTTATTATTTGCCGACCCCGCGGAGCCTGAACCCACTTCTAGGATGTTTTAGTTAACAACGCAATAAAGATTATCGGTCAAGATCGGGTTTAATGCGCTCACGGAAATTAAGAATTCCGTTATAATGAATCACTAAAGGAACATTTAATAACGTTTTACACGAATGACATTCTGCTCGCTGATGCGGTATTTTCGAGATATAACAATAATTACGTTCAGATAGGAATAACATTATATGGTCGGCTGCTTAGTCGCCACATTGTTGGGTCACGCCCACTTTTCTGGCGGAAGACCCGCACTTCTTGCCGAGAAAATAACAGCCTTGGTTTGCGTAAGTTAAGAAGCTATTTTAGGTTGATTTATGTTATTTTAGGTTAGTTTATTTATCTAACCTAACATAACCTACCATAACCTCACCCATCGTTTCGTCAATATCGTATTACAGCATATTTACGTGTCCGTTCCTTCACTTTTATATACGACGTTCCTATAACTTCAAAGTTGAATAATTCGAAAATTACGTGTCGGCGAGCAGAATGTCATTCATGTAAAACGTTTTTAAATGTGTTCCTTTAGTGATTCTTTGGAACGGAATTTTCAATTTCCGTGAAAGGTTTAAATTCAATATTGACCAAAATTAACAACTTTTTATCCATGCACTTTCCATCGCAAATGAATGTTCAACGAGTTATTGCGGTAGGTTAATTTTCTTCTTTGATAGCAGTTTCATTGTTTGTGATGGCGAAAATCAGTTCGTTTTCTATTAGACGGCTCAAATGAACGTTATGTTACGTTTGGTTAGTTTAGGCTAGTTACGTTAGGGAAGGATAGTTAAGGTTGGGTTATGTCATGTTAGTCATGACCTTAGCTGTGTCGTAACTGGGTTACGCTCGCTCTATTCTAGTTCGCAGTCTTTCCAACGGTTTTCAATACCAGACGACGAGCGTTATAACTCGTTTAATGCTCATTTTCGACGAAAAGTGCAGAGAAGAAAAGTTGTTTATTTTGATGTCATTACCTGTATATAAGCAGCTAAAATTTGAAAATCGATTAGTGTGAAGTCCTCGACATTTACCGTTGCCTGAAGTGGGCAAGGCATTATTCCGTATTCTTCGCTTTTTTTCTCGGCAGTGAGGAAGATCTTGGTACCGGGCAAGTGAGATTCCGTGACGAGTCTTGGTCTAATAATTCATAATTTTCATAACACATTTTCGTCTCGCCGAAATACTGACAATTATTTTTGTCGCCGTTTGTGGTTTGCTGTGCTGAATGAGGCACCCAAATGTGGGGCCCTTGTGGTGCCACGTGATTATTGACTTCACGTACTTTCTGTGAATATTTTCTCACCTCAGTAGGAACGGAGGTCAAATTCTTAATGAATGATGTGTTATTTCTGGAGTTTAAATACCCCACGCATTATTTTTTTAATTATAGTGCAATTTTTATGAAACTAGCACGGTATGGCCTATGTAAAATTAAATTTGGAACACATTTTATTATCTATGATTTTCTGATTTTCTTCTTTATTTTCAGGAAAAAGAAACATCATGTTCGTTTGTACATTTGAAGATCTTGAACATTTATTGAATCGTGAAGTTTCGCTCTTAACGTATTACAGTATTTTAATCTGATTCTGACTAATGTGAATTGTGTAAAATGTGGCTCCCCCATGTAATTTCATGCTTCGGTTTTAAAATTTCGGTGTTCCAAATATTTTCTTTGACGAAAGTGTATTACTTTGGCTTCCGCAAGGAGGAAGAGCGTTTTTGCAGGAAGCCATCTTTCGATCCCACAAATTTTGCAACTTGTTTATTTTTATTTGTGCTTGGAACTTCTTATGACTGTGATCCAAGAACAATTGGATTTAGATGATCATACAGTTGTTGATTGGCTTAATTTCATTAGGGAGGTTTTCGTCAAATAGGACGAAATTGTTTCTACTACCTTTTCGTCTAATAAAATGAAACATGGTCCGGTTCTTATGAAACTTGCACACTTTTTATAAAATTTAATTTAAAACACATTTCATTCATTGTATTTTTCAACTTTTCCTGATATTTTCCGAAAAAATCGTGGGTAGTTAAACTCCAGAAATCCCAATGATGTTAATGGAAGTAATTATTGTTTATGTTTTCTTAGCGTTAGTTTATTTTAAAGCTTTTTATTGTTAGTGTTGAAAGAAATTGGACAATTAATTTATATAAGCATTAATTCAGTTGAGCATTGGCTTAGACAAGACATTACTTGGCCCAATTAAGCTGAATAACTTTTAGGGCACCTGATGTAAGCCGTGTTCTATATTTTTAATTTGTTAATGAGAACACCTAACTAAACCGTACACGTTACTGATCGAATGGTTGTACTGCGTGAGAGAATGAAAACATTTAATTTACGATATTATGTAATAATTCACGTAAGAACTTCATGTATAGAATGCAATCAGAATCAATTTCATACGAGAACCACAGGTCTATCATTTTCAAATGTCCAATAGTGGACAGCCATTTCACCACAGCTGCTCCATTGAGTCAAGACACTACATCCAAGCTCCGTTGACGTGCTCCGTACGAGTCCCTCTCGCGGATGTCAGGAGGCATCGAGTTCCAAGTTTAAATTTCAGTGAAATAGAAACTGAACAGAGGTTTGGTTTTGTGTAGCAAGGGAGTAGAAATTTATTTGGGTGTCGAGTTATATTATCGGGATGACCAGTTTGAGAGGATACCGAATATTTGACGTCTTATCACCATGCTTATTCAAAGTTTTATGCATGAAGATGAACAGGGACGCCGGATAGATCTGAGATCTTGAGCATTTCTTGCTATTTGAGCGAATCATTTGTGTGAGCATCGTATTATGTTCATGCTTCGTTTTGCTGTTTTACTTTGATGTATTAAAAATAGTCTCGTTTTATATTCAGTTCATGCCATTCTTCTTCCGTACGGTAGACATCGTTGTACAAAAGTTTTTAATTGTTTTCCGTAGAGAAATTTCTTGCTTTCATGAGAATTTCACTTGGTCTATATTTTCTTATTAATAAAATCTATGGTTCTTTTATGCTCAAAATTTGATCAATGGTGGTTAAAAGAAATTTTACAGTTGCCTTTATGTGGCCATCGCCAATTTTACATCGAGGAAGGAATGCATTTCGCTTTTGGGAAACTATTCTATGCTGAGCTGTTCCGAGGTTGATGCAGATTTCATTTGCTTTGAGCCACGTCGATACTTTCTCTAGCCCGCTTTTTACTCGGCTTGTTAAAATCATTCCACTAGAAGAGTTAATATCAGATAGTAATGTCAAAAAAATGAATAAATTTAGATGATAAGGTACATTCAATAATAATGACAATGATAATGAGAAATACAAGTCCCATAACTAATCCCTGGGGAACGCCATGGCTAATATTTTAGAAACTTCAATTGGGAGTTTACATGCACAAGCAATTGTTCAATTTAATATTTGAATTGTCATTGCAGTCAAAAACATCAGAAGCATTAGATCTGGAAAAAGCGAGTTATTTCCTTGAATTTACTCCTTGTAGGATTAGTGTTGAATGAGAAGTGATATCAGCGTTGATTTTTCTCACCTTTGCTAAATGTTAAAGAAAATTTTGTTCATGTCTTCCTCGCAATACGTAGCATTTATCTGAGCATCAGATCCCTCAGAGAGATGGAACTAGTGTATTTATGGGAATTAGCACCCTCATGGGGAATACGTGAGGTCCCGAGCCGGTGGTTAGGTAGGCCTGCCTTATGTTAGAATAATTTGTTTGTGTTTTTTAACGGACCATTTTTTCGGATTACTGCTGTCATATTTTTCAGTATCTGCTACTTTCTTCTTCAACTTTTGTCTCGTTTCATGAACTTTTCTTTCAACTAATTGTTTTTATGCACCTTGTGCATAGATTCCGCGTTCCTTACACTCTATGCTAAATTGTGCCTACCGCCTTTCTCTTTGGAACGATTTTGTTGCGGAAATGGAGGCTTAAACGAACGTTTTATTTAAGCTGGACATTAGATTCAATTTTAGTTGCTGCTTTATTGTTCGGCTCGTAAACTGTGATCAGATGCCTTTTGCCGAAATCATTTTCGATTAACGAAAATTTTAGCGCAGAGCAATATTTTCTCGAGTTTCATATTTGTTTGGGATATAACTCATGAATTTATTATATTCAAATATTGACATTCGTCGTTTGAAACGCAACATGCAGAGTGCTTGATGTTTTCTTATGTTCATAATTTCTTGAGTAATGCAAGGCTGTCGTAGGTTTTTAGGAGAGATGGTGGACGTGATGACCCTTCCAGGGCATAGGATAGGCAATAGGTTGAGGTTAGTCAGGTTTGTTCATTCTGCGCTGCGGAGGCTGGCGCCCCAGGAAGGAGATGGTTAGCTCACCTCAGCTGCAGGCCTGCGGGACTGGTAGCATTCGTACCCGCTTTGCTTATTTTAGTTCTAAGGCCTTCTTCGCTTCTTTTTCTTTCCTTCAAATTCATTGTTTTTTTTTTTGAAAAAATCTTTATTCAGAGCACTTTAAAATAGTTTTTGTTAGCTCGTTAAATCTGTAACCAAGCATTGAGAACTTGGAAGCCTAGGATTTATTCAGTGGCTTCAATCCATTTCTTAGACTAGATTTAAAACACCAAATTCCTGAATCTGATATTTCTTTATACGAAGCTCATTTATCTATCATTTTTGAGATTTAATTTCAGAGTTCCCCGTGATTTAGAGTAATTTTCTTTTGGCCACTCCGAAGCGCTTTAATTTTTGATAATTTTCAAACACATTCTTGCATTGGCTTTTCTCGGAGGAGGCCGGAGTACCAAGTAATCAACCTCCTGCACGAGTGCCTTCGTTTTCTATCTTCATTTTACTTCATCTCATAAAGATGTTCTTCTGGGGGATTCAACTAATGTAAGTGACAAGGGGAATTAGAGCTCCCGGGGGGAATATGTGAAGTTCCAAGGTAAAGGTTTGGTAGGCCTTCCTTTTGTTAAGAAATAATAGGGTTTTGTAACGGATCATCTCTTTTTCGGTTCACTGCAGTCCTGTTTTTCAGAACCTACTACTTTTTTCAACTTTTATCTCGTTTCATGAACTTCTTTCTAACTTACTGTTGCTTCGCACCTTATGCATAGATTCCTCGTTTTTTTTAAGTCCATACTAAATGATGTCTTCTTCCTTCCTCTCCTTGGAATGCCTTTGTTGAGGTTTGAGAGGCTTAAACTAACAACTAATCTAGTCTCATAAAGATGCTTACCACTTCTTTTGCCAGTACAGCGGTTTGTGTGCATCAAAATTTTAGGTTTGCACCCTGGCGTCACACATCGGTAGTTTTACGCCCTGGCGGTTTTACAAGCATGGTTTTATACCATAGTTTTTAATAATTTATTTTAAATTTAAATGGAGCTTCTCATTACTGCCCGAATGGTTTGCTCTACCCAGATGGCACAAGTGACCACCTTGCACGCCTCACAAAACGCTAGCCAACTCGCCGCAAGATCTGCACGCTCAAGCATCACTTGCCCCTCCTAACTTTGGATTGCATTTCAGAGAGAAGCTCTGCTCTGCCTGAGGCCGGGAGAGCTCAATGCGACATGTGGATTTGGTGAGAGGCGCTGGAAGACGGTCTCCGCTGTGGGGACTTTGCGCGCACCGTCCTCGGCCAGGTAGGACTTATGTGTGTGGGATGTGAAGTGTGAGCATATCACCCCACTTGACTTGTTACCAAATATTCTTCCATGCCAAAATTCATATTTTATAGGTTTATGATGAACAAAAAGGCATGTACAAGATTTTACATTTACACATGTTTGCCTAGATTAAGAATATGCAAAAGAAACCAAAATTCCACTAATTATTGAACTTCTATATTCAATCATGAGTATTTAGGGGCAAACGAAGTATTAATTAAAAATAATAAATGATTATTTCTGATTAAGTACTTCGTAGTATAATCTTATTCAAAAGTTCCGCAATCAGTCGTTTCCCATAGTTTATAAGCAATGAGTCACATGTTTCTTCAGGAACTTTATCACTTCCCCTATTCAAATTTTCTTTAAATCTCCAATGCACGTTGAAGCTCTTGTATGAATGAATTTTAATTTTCAAAAATCGCTACAAATTTTCTTGCTGGCCACTGACTTGGCTGCTGACTTGACCATTCTAGTAACTTCATGCTCTGATTGGCAACCCATTGTTCAGTAGACTTCATCGTGCGCTTAGGATCGTTATCCTGCTGAAAGACCCTTTGTGCTTGGAGATGCTTTTCTACGGAGGCCCGCAAATTCTTTTTTGTTAAAATTGTCTTGATACACATCTGCACTCATTTTATCATCTAATACACATGTGAATTGCAGGTGCCACTTGCAAAGAACACCTCCACACCATGATGTCACCTCCAAACTTCACTGTGGGAACTTGTTTTTGTATGCACAGGAGATGTCATCTTACCTCCAAAATTTCTACGGAAATTTTGTCCAAAAAATTCAACTTTTGACTCACTAATCCATAGAATATTTTTCCAGAAAGTGCCAGGTTCATCTTTATGTTCAGAAGGCATTTTCAAACGAGCATCTCAGTGACTTCTGGTCAGCGGAGTTTTTCTAGTAGTGCGAGACTCGAGTTGGTTCTCATGAAGTTCATTGCAGATAGTTCGTAGTGAAACACGAGCTCCTGAAGCTAACAAATCTTTTTGTAACTCCTTTTTGGCTATCATTGGGTTGTTGCCAATATTTACTGTCCTCTTCCTCAAGGATCTCTGGGAAATCTTGCGCGGTTCTCCAGGTCTTATTTTTTTCTTTTTTTGTTTTGTATAGGTGTCCGGTAAACAAGTATCCGATTTAAAAATGCTGTAGTTCGTAAAATATAAGTGCTTGAAGGCTGAAATAGGTTTCAAGGAAAAGAAGAGAATTTTAAGTTTTATTTTATTTTGATAACTTTGCCTATTCGGCTCACAAGAAGGACAGAAACAAAAATTAACATGGAAAGGTTTTTAATTAACGATGATAAAACGAAATCAGCGAGAAAATTGTCTGCCGAATTACTAATAAATGTAATGTCATTATGAAATGTCACCGCTGGATAAATACTGGGGGGCTTTTTTTTGCCGCAGAGTCAAAAATATGACCAGTTCTGTTCAAACATTGATGGATAACATAATTTTTCGTGATTAATGCTACAGTTGTTTGAAAGGTATTCCAAATAGACAAACTTATCGAAATACAAGAAAAATTTAAATCCTGCTCTTTTCAATGAAACACATTTCAGTCTTCTAGCACTAATATTTTACCAACTGCAGCACTTTTGAATTGGCTGCTTTTTTAGCGACCACTTTGTACAATTTCTGATTTCTCATACCTCTGAATAAAAAAAGCAATGGTTGAAAAAGAACTCGAAAATTTTCAAGCATTTTGTGTAGCTTTTACCATCATTCCATCATTCCATCATTCGATAATCAAGGTTTTCACTGAACCTGTTGATTCTTTACTTCTAGCCATCATCACGACACTCCTTAATGATGAACGAATAAGATGACACTTTGACACATCAAAGTGACAACTGTTAAAATCATTAAAAAAACCTAGAAAGTTCTAGTAACAAATACCTACTGGAAATTGTATTTGCTCGCACTGAGGGCAAGAAATTTGTTCTGCGCGGGCTAGCAGTGGTACAGTGGTTAAGGGATCGGCCTTGCATGTTGGAGACGAGGGTTCGTATCCCGGCACTGGCGCGGCGATTTTCCCCGTTGGGTATAAGGGAGAGCTCGAGCACAATACCCCACTCAACCCAGGTGTCGGAAATGGGTACCGGCTTCACGGGGGAACCGTCATGGTGTCCTATATATAGTGTTGGTTATAAGACATTTGAAAAACCAATGCTTAAGATCATATGTATCAGGCTTGATTTGATTGGAAATAAAGCATCCTAAGATGCCGATGTTTGTTTTTCTGTGCGAATGTGTTTTCAGCCCTTAATATTCGTGATTGAATATAATTTGACTATTTAGTCAAAGTTTTTGAATATTTTTGCATATTCTTGGTTCGTGCACACGTATGCTAATATAGAATCGGGTACACACTATATTTGTTGAGCAAAAATTTACGAAGTAGAAATTTTTGGCATGAACAAATATTTGTTCCCGTCACTGTATCTCATTTCCAGAAAGTCTAATTTAGGGAATGATTATCTCTTGTCAAACAGCCAGAGAACTTGCGGCAAATACATTTTGATGTCGAACTTGTGCATAGCTCAGTTAAAAATGACGGCATGCAATGAGTAATATCCCTTATTTATTTCCCCTATTGGTTCTTTTAACGTGAATTTTGCGTATATTTAATTTTCACGAATGAATGTGCTGCTGCGATTGAAATGATTCATTTAAATTTTACGTTTTGACCCACGAGGTAGTGAAACTCTGTCACTATGGTGCATAATATCCCAGAGGTGATCATTATGGTTCATGATTTCAATTTAGTGGTCATAATTATGGTTCATTGTCTCATTGTAGTGGTTATAACTATGGTGTATTATATCATTGTAGTGGCTCTTCAGGGGATACAACTACAGTATTGTATCTATGGGAATGAGCAGTCCCGGAAGGAGAAAGTGTGAGGGCTCGAGCTGAGAGTTAGGTAGGCCTTCTTTTTGTTGAAATGAAATGTTTTTGTTGTGTTAAGGACCACCTTTTTCGGTTCACTGCTGTCCTGTTTTTTCAGCACCAACTACTTTCTTCTTCAACTTTTATCTTGTTTCATGAACTTCTTTCCCAATTTGCTGTTTCTATGCCCCTTCTGCATAGATTCCGCATTCCCTTATATCCATACTAAATGGTGCCTTCCTCCTTTCTCTCTTCGATACGCTCTTTTTTGTAACGGTTAGGGAGGCGGAAACTAACCTATAGTCTATTATCTAATCTTCAGTGACTTTTTGCATTCCCCTTCTGCATAGATTCAGCGTTCCCTTATCTCCATGCTAAATGATGCCTTTCTCCTTCCTCTCCTCGAAACGCTCTTTTTTTAGCGGTTAGGGAAGCTTCAACTAACATGTAATCTAATCTGATCTTCTTGGTAAAACCTTTGTTCTACTTAACTAAACTGAAACTAACCTATGGTGTTCTCTATTTTTAGCACGTAAAGATTACTCGTTCAAAAATTTTTAAATCGAAATTTTTCTCTGGCGTATTTCTCTCGTTCCTAAATATGATCAAATTTGGATAGGTTTTTGTTATTCCTGAATGCAAGTTCAGTGATCACGCACTTGTTTCGAGTGACTGTGTGGCGGACTCGCGGTGATATTTTGCAAGTGCACAACTTGAGGCGGGGAATTTCCCCCACTCGTGCATGGGGGAAATTTTCTATAAATCGCGGGCATTACGAATAATTCCGACGCTAACTGCACGTAGTTGTAACAAGTAACTACATAAAGCTGTGAGTTTTAAATAGATGGATCGAGGAATAAATTTTATTAAAAGTTCCCTTATTTTTTCGGGTTGACTGTGGCTATGAAGATCATCAAGTTTGTTCAGTACTGGGTATGAATAGAAGCATGTATGCTATTTAACATAAAAAATATTTTATTTTTAATCGTTTGGCCACAAACTTCAACCTTGATCAGGAAATTTATATTTATCTTCTCTCCTAGATTTGGAGGATAAAATCACAGGGAGTTAAGTATTCGAGACATGTATACGATGTGACATCACGAGCTGTCCCGACACCAACTCATATCGCCATTCACTAAATACAGAAATGAGAAGAATACAAGTGGAAAATTACACTGCTGTACGGCACGGACATCTCTGAACAACCAAAGCGAGCTCAAGCCTCCGTTCTAATTAAGGTTCACTTAGGAGGTCCGTGCTTTGATTTCAGGAGTCGATGGCGCGGTTGCACGAATGAAGTTCTCTGCAGTCTAAGAATTATTTTTATTGTTAACGAGTGTGGGAACGTTCATGCGATGTTCCTCGCTGTAATGCCAGCGGATACTATCGAAATCAATTATATACTCTGCTATTATATTACTCCAATGCGACCGTTATTATTCATATACTCCGCCATTGCAGTTGTATTTCCTTTATGCGACCGTTGAGCTTGTCTTCCTTAAGGGGATAAACTAGTGCATGTACATGTCAATTAGCGCTCCCAGGGTGAAACTGCAAAGTCCCAAGCTGAAAGTTGAATTGTTTTTGTGGTTCGAATAGAAAAGCCTTTCCGTTTGGTTAATGACAATATTTTTTAATTACTTTCCGGATTTTCAGCGCCTATTACTTTCTCCTACTATTTGTATTTCGTTTCCTTAACTTAATTCGTGACTTACGGTTATTTCATTCAAGGGATCTTATGTGGATACACTCTTGTGCAGAGATTTTACCTTCCCTCAACTCCACACTGATTGGTCCCTTTGCCCTTTATCTTATTGGAATATTTTTGATGCGGTTAGGTAGGCTTAACACGTTCACCACGCATGACGATATGTTTTTACCACTCAGACAATTTATTTACCTCGTAGATGAACATCATTTCGATCATTTCGACACCTTTCTTTAGAATAGATTCATGTGTACGAGGTTAAGTAACATCGTGCAGTTACATTTTTACACTTCCTATGTAACTGCACAATTTACACAATTCATTGTTTTTGGGTCAAAAGAGACAATGAAAAATTTTAGAAATCTGGATCTAACTCTTA
>JACJUY010001665.1:24741-131245 GCA_014220935.1 Platorchestia sp. MABIK | reverse complement strand
AGATTGCTAAACAGCGAATACTTGTTTGTTCATACATGCTGATAACGGTATCATACGAAACAAAGCGAAAAGATGACGCAATCGAAAAACTTTGGGCGGGAAACGAATCAAACGATATAGTTAACACAGCAAGAGCAATTTTATCATTCCTAATCAAAAACTTTATTGTCAATATTGTTATATTATCAGATATATTAGTAAATAATTTTTTATAACACCCATGTAGGGCTTATAATGGTTTAATTTTAAATTAATTGTAAAAGTATCGGTATCGGTAGTAGTATCGGTCAAAGTATCGGTATTTCCAAGTATCGGAGTATCGGTATCGGCCAAAAAATGGGTATCGGTATCGGCCAAAAAAATGGTATCGGTACATCACTACTCGCAAGTTTGTTTGATTGACTCTTAACATGTCAGTTCCTGATCAAAATTCATTGTTATAAGGTAATTTTATCCACAAGACTTTTTTTTTGTCAAAACTTTAGTTCAAGATCTAAAAACTTTGATGCTGCAATTGTTTCTTGATTGTTAATTTTCAATAATGTTTTTCCATTACCCTTGAAGTTAATGAAATATTTCTAAGTGTTGCAATTTTTACCATAAAGAGAAAAATGCCAATGAATTTCAGCAGTCTGGATAAGAAATAATTACATCCTACTATAAGACCTGGGATTTGTTTTGCCTGGTTACTTCTAGTGGCAATATCTAGATCATTCTTTCAATAGCCCCTTTCAATCTGCTGTGATTTTCTATGCAGTATGGGACTGACACCATGGCTGTTCAACTTTGTAACCACACATGACCATATAAAACTAATAAACAGCTTATATACTTTAGTATTGTGTGGATTAATATCAACTGTCAAACTTAATAGACCAAAGGAAAAGGTAAAAATACAATGAAGAAAGATGAAAAGATTAGAAAATTTGTTAGTTGAAGATTTACTTGAAGAAGGGTACAGTTCATACTGGTAATAATATATACATTTACAGATGTCAAATTTTGTCCAAACCATCTTATGACTTTTTGGTCAGAATCAAATGTGGTTATCAGCAAATACCTGTATCCTGCTTGCTTGATTTTAGTTGAAAAATTTTTTTTCTTGGAAAAAATAGTGAGTTGTTTGAGAGTACAGAACAAATTTCCATTGTCAGGGGATTTTTTTTAGTTAAAGTATAGAGATTAATTTTTAATTGACACATTGACTGTGATATAATCTATGGCATATAGCTATGTTGCTCTGTCATATAGTGATCTCTGTATTTGTGGTAGTACAGGGAGTCTTTGATTTATGGCACTCACGGCAACTCGCCATTATGAACGAGCTCTCATAAACCCTATTAATTCATATTCTGCTTTACAGCAATCTGTTTGTAGCTATAAACGGCGTGGAGTACTGTTTTTTTTATCGCGCGGCGTAATGCGCGGGAATGCGGCGCACAAGCGTGTTTATGAACATGTTCTTATTAATTGTTAGTGTAACTTACATATATATGTAAGGGCATATTTCTGTGATGTATGGGCTTAAGTTCTAACCAATGTACCAAACCGGTTTACAAACATCCGGTAAAACGGAACTCGTACTGTTAAGCCGAGGACCTTCTGTACTGTTAATGGGTATTCAGGTTTTATGTTATAATATTACTTGAAAGTATTATGAAAAAAAAATTCTTTTGGATGCTACATTTATGAGGTTAAATCATCTTCCCTATCCTCTTTTGTCAGTGTTTAGAGCAGGTGTGAATTTGATCATTTGTTGTGAAAAACAAGTTTGAGAAATGGGGCGCAAGGTAGTTGTTGCAACATGCAGCCTCAACTTGTGGGCTTTGGACTTCCACCACAATCTCTCCGTTATTGTTGAGTCTATACAGCAAGCCAAGGCTAGAGGAGCCATGTACAGAACTGGCCCGGAGCTTGAAATTACGTAAGTTTTTTTTTTTTAATGTATTTTGGCCTAAATTTTTGGTCCTTGAATTGATTTTATAGTTATGTTTGCAAAAATTTAGCAGTTTGTTTAGTTGCACAATTGTTATCCATAGCATATCAGAGTGTTAAACACTATGCATTTAAACTTTTGAGATATATTTGCCCTTGTGTTGTTAAATATCCTAGAGTGACGCAGTTAGTATCATTAGGCATTATCTTTGTGATTATGAACCATCACTTTTATCAGAGTTAAGTGTTTCTCCTAATTTTCATCATATTGATGCGTAAAACTCATGCTAACATTGCCTTTAATTTTCAGAGGCTACAGCTGTCAAGACCATTTCTATGAGAGCGACACAGTACTGCACGCGTGGGAGGTCCTTGCAGAGCTGCTCTGCAACAGAGCCTGCTATGGCATCATTGTGGATGTGGGAATGCCCATCAAACACAAGAATGTTCTCTACAACTGCAGGGTCATATTTCTTAATGGGTGAGTTGTACATTTTAGTGACCTGCTTGTTTTTTCTCTGTACCAAAATAGTTTATTGCAACAACAAATAATCAATTTTTCCAGGAATTATGTTAAAATTTAAAAGTTAATTGAAAAAAGTATTAATGTGAATTAATTTTTACCTGCAAACTTGAATAATGCTGATCAGGATTATAAAATACATCAACATCTTTATAAGTATGCAAAAAAAATCTGTACATTCTTGTCAAGTCATGAAAATGTTTACTTATTTGCTGAGGATCCATGTCATCATTCAATAGCTATGAACACTTCTGGTCAACTTTCTTTCTTACATTAAATGTGTGAACTAGGAGATGCTCACTGAAATATACTGAAATGTTTCTAAGAATATATGCCTATACATAGGGAAATTTTCATCATAATAGCGTCTGGTAATAACAAAATACATCATCTAAATTTACAGTGTTTGAGAATCCTGCTAATGAAGATCCTTGAGTATGTCTGTAACATGAAATGCTCACTTCAAAACTGTTAACGTTCTTGAAAACTACTATATGAAATTTACACCATATTCATTTTGGTATGTATCTCTCCTTGTAAGAAAATGTGTACATTTAATGTAACAAATGGTCAACCTTGTTCTTGAATTCAATTCTGATGGTTTACCATTAATTCTACAGAAAAATTTTGTTCATCCGCCCCAAGTTAGTGCTGTGCAATGATGGCAACTACAGAGAGCCTCGCTGGTTTGCACCATGGTCCAAGGTAACGCTATGCTCACTCTAAATCTCTCGTTTTACTAACAATTGAAATAAAAAGAAAGACTAAGCTAATTTTGCATATTGACTGAGAAAGAAACTGGAAAGATGCCATCCTTTTGTATTTGACTTGTGCAAAAATTACAATATATTTATATTTGCATTTCAAGTTCTTACTATCTGTTCTAATTCAGTGAAGCATAGAAGGTTATGTTTAGAATTGAGAATGGCCTTGATGGCTCTAGGTTTCCAACAAAGTATTGTCGAAGTGAGATTCTGATTTTCTTTGCTTCTCTTGGTTTAGGGGAATAAGTTTTCAACCTATCGTTTGTGTAGTGTCCACGAGCTAAGTGATGAATTATGCCATTTGTTAGACCTAATAGTACTTGTGTATCTTTGATATCGTAAACGTAAGAAGCTTTTTCAGTTATATTGAGTATTGAATGTATTCTTATTTTATTCATTACATAGCTGTGTAGATTTGTCTTGACTTGTTATATGAGGTGGGTGCTGAATTCATGCGAATACTTAGTCTTGGTATTGAACTAGTAGAACCTGTACGTTATAACCCAGGCAATTTCACGGACCCAGCTCAGGTTCAGTAGCACTGAAAATTTTCTATGGGATTAGGTTTAGAGTGTGGTAAACATTCTGGATCTCCTGAAAGCATTTTAAAATTTTTATCTCTAAATTATGAACTCAGGTTATCATTATATAAAACTTCTTTGTGCGTTGCTACTGTGCATGGAAATTTTATGCTAATTTATAACTTGATGAATGTAACTTTTGAGTACTCAATTTTGGTAATTTTCTAGTCCACCATTGTCTCAACTTACGCTCTTTCATATTCAGCAACTGCTGTTTGAGCAATTTTGTGTATTTGAACTCTTTGTAGTCATAAGTAGCTGCTGCACCATTTAGAGTCCCCGTCTATCTCTCCATTGTGATTTGTTCTACCTCCAGGTGCGGACAGTGGAGGACCACTTCCTGCCTCGCCTGGTGCAGCGCGTCACAGGGCAGAAGACAGTCGTGTTTGGGGACGCTGTGCTCAGCACCCACGACACTTGCATCGGTTATGAGATTTGCGAGGAGCTTTGGTGCCCCAGCAGGTCAGACTCTCTGCTCTCATTTACTGGCTTTGCTGCCTTCTATGTTATTATGGATGGTTATATAATCACTATATGGAAGATCAAATTAAGAAGTTTCAAAGAAATGTAAAAAGAAGTCACCAAAGTCAGTAAATTTTGGATGCATGTATGCTTATTTTGGACAACATGATTTATAAACTAAATCGAGATTCTACATTCTGGGTTTTGCCTACTCTTTTTCCTGTTTGATATTTAAGAGTTCATCCACTGATTTTAAACCGTTTCTTTAATCTCTTACGGCTGGTTTTGCCATTTGTATTATTTTGGACACTGAAATTTGTTTCTTTTTGTTTGCTCCATTATGTATTTTTGCTCTGCTCCAAATCTACAGAAACTCACTATTTGCTCAGTTTGTTCTTTGCGATGAACAGTCTGGCAGTTCTACGAGCCTATCTTTTTCATCCTCCATCAGTTGAGAGTCCAATGTTAGACTTAATTATTTTTCATCAATTTTACCTATGGGTATTTTTATGAGTCAACAAACGTTGTTTATGAATCTTGGTTGGCTGAATAATTGTCTTCTATCAAACAGTACCTTGTTTGGGCGTTTTGCCATTGTGTGTAAAATCTATTTGATTTCCCCTCGGGGGAATACAACTGTTGTATCTATGGGAATTAATACTCCCAGATGAAAAATTTGAGGGCCCAAGCTGAGAGTTAGGTAGGCCTTCTTGTTCTTCAAATAAATTGTTTTTGTTTTTAAAGGACCACCTTTTCTCGGTTCACTGCTGTCTTGTTTTTCAGCACCTACTACTTTCTTCTTCAACTTTTATCTTGTTTCATAAACTTCTTTCTCAACTTTCTCTTTCTATGCCTCTTCTGCATAGGCTTCACGTTTCCTTATCTCCATTCTAAATGATGTCTTCCTCCTTCCTCTCTTCGAAACGCCCTTTTTTTTAGCGGTTAGGGAGGCTTAAATTAACATATAATCCAATCCTTTTTGTGGTGTGTGCAGTTCGCACATCGCCATGTCGCTGGACGGCGTGGAGCTCATCATGAACAGCTCAGGCTCGTACAGAGAGATGCGCAAGAGCTGGCAGTCTCTGGAGTACATCAAGGCAGCAACGGCCAAGTGCGGTGGTTGTTACCTCTTTGCCAACCTCAAGGGCTGTGATGGTGAGCTCTCATTCTTACAGTCACTAGAGAGATGCAGGAATAGCAGTGTTCTGTTGTCACATGGTAGTGAAAGCCATCTTATGGAAGTAATGGCTTAATGATCTGAATTTGTGATGTATTTCTTAATGGTTTTACTTTACTAATCAGTTAAAGCGTGTTTGGGAACGCGCTCTGCTCTTGATTTTGCAATTTCTTCTGCGTTTTAACAAATTATTAATTTGTTACTTTGACTTGGCTGCACATGTCAGTGGCACAATGATGATATTTTCACGTGAACCAATAGTTGGTATTTGGTCACTAGCTTCAATGCTAGCCAGAAAAGCGGGCCATTGGCTACTCGCCAAAATTTCAATGGTGGCTAACTCCGGCGTCTTGAGTGAGATCGGAGTTGCAGGGTTGTACTGGTGCAAGTTTATTTTAAGCATACCCTATTCTTCTCTAGCTTTTATTGCTGATTATAACAACGTTAAGCTCTTCCTGAATTCTGTAAAAATGGTTATGCTATATGAGAGTGGGAATTTTGTTATATATGCATAGTTGGGTATATCCTTTTGTTAGATTAATTTTTTTCAGAAATAATTAAGTACATTGTTGAGAAATGAATGATTTCAATTTATTTTCAGCATCATGAGAAACTGCAAGTTTTATTCCATTCCATCTTTTGTGACGACCAGGAGACCGTGTGCATTTCTCTGGAGACGCTACGATAGCACTGAACGGCAACGTGGTGGCGCATACACCGCCCTTCCAGCTGTCTGAGGTGGACGTAATCACGGCGGCTGTAGACCTGGAGGACATCAGAGTGTACCGGCACCTCATTGCCAGCCGCAATCTTCTCGCTGCTCAGGCTCCTGCTTATCCCAGGGTCCAGGTGTGTGTAGGACTTGTCTTAACCATGTACAATTGTGTTTTGTTCTCTCATTAAGGAGTTCTTTTGCTGCTGCATGGGTTTTTACCCTCATTATGGGGTTATTGTAGTATTTTTTTGCTTTAACATGGGGTTCTTCTCTTGTGTTCTTCCCGCAATATGGGGTTATTGTAGTATTTTTTGCCTTAGCACGGGGTTTTTGCGTCATCTTTTTGTCTCAGCGTGGGGTTTTTCTGTCTTGTTTTTCCTCAGCGTGTAGTTTTTTGCAAGGTCTTTTAGCCTTAACATGGAGTAGTTGCAAGGTCTTTTAGCCTGAGTATAGGGGATGTTGTAAACGTTTTGCCTCTGCTCGGAATGCATGTCTTGTCTTCTCTGCATGAGGTGATGCGAATCTCGCTTTGTCTTCTCAGCATGTAGTGTTGAACTCATTTGATGATTTCCTCTGCTTCTCTTGGGCTCAAACTTGTCAACACGAGTGCGAGAGTGATTTTTAGTGAATAAAATGTAGCTATAACAAGATTCAGTTTCAAGTGTAGCATGTGTTGTGTGGATAATATAGGTTTGCTTAGGAATCCTTTCTGTTTCTATAGGTAGATATGTCTCGACGAGTTGAACATTTAGCAGACAGAGATGAATGACGTAAAAAAACTTACCAATGGTTGGGCCCTAAAATGATAATTTTGTTCGCAGGTGGACTTCAGCCTGTCGTCTGACAACGACCTGTTCCTGCCGTTGTGCTCGCCCATCTCGGTCACGCTGCCCACGCCAGAGCAGGAGATACTGTACGGGCCCGCGTGCTGGCTGTGGGACTACCTCAGGCGCTCAGGGCAGGGCGGCTTCCTTCTGCCCCTCTCTGGGGGGGTGGACTCCGCCTCCACCGCCACCATCGTCTACAGCATGTGTTGTCTTATCGTCAAGGCTGTGGCTAGTGGCGAGCAGCATGTGCGTTACCTCATCAATGTTGCTATAATTTAAGCTTAACACGTTGACTGCGATGGGTTAAACTGAAGTTCAATATCCGTGTCAAATTGAAAGTCAAAATTCATTGAAAATTTTATAAATAGTAAACATTAAATGGGTAAAATAAATTCAATTAATTTTAAAGATTGTTAAAAATTTTTCAAATGACCCATCGATGGGTCGTTTTGCAGCTGGAAAAACTTAAGCACGACCCACCGGTGGGTCATACCGCAATGAATGTGTTAACTTTAGACTCGTAAAACGCTGAAAATTTTGTTGGCTTGGTTGTTAACGTCTATTCTCAGCTTTTAGAGATAACATGGGGTTTATTTCACCTCCGTGACTTTTGTTTTATGTAGAGCAAAGTTTGAAATTTCCTCGAGTTGGTTGTGGATATGATTTGTTGGAGATGTCCATTTTCTGAAGAGTATTTCTCCAAACTCAAGTATTTCTTGAGGAACCTGATCCAATGAGTGCTTTTTGACCAACCGTGAGAATAGTTGGAAATCAATAACGGGAAAACCTAATTATAACACCTTGCAAGTAAAAACTTTCACAAATTGAGAGATCTCCATAAAATTTAAAATGATTTGTGATTAAAAGTATTGTACGTACTGTACTAATTAGTACATGCTGCATTGGGGCACTGTCCTGTGCATACTTAATTGACAGATGCATACTGTATTGGCATCCCCTCAGGGGCATACAAATATTGTATCTATGGGAATTAGCACTCCCAGGGGGACAATGTGAGGGCCCGAGCTGAAAGTTAGGTAGGCCTTCTTTTTGTTGAAATAAAATGTGTTTTGTTATGTTGAGGACCATCTTTTTTTCGGTTCACTGCTGTCCTGTTTTTTCAGCACCTACTACTTTCTTTTTCAACTTTGATCTTGTTTCATGAACTTCTTTCTCATCTTACTGTTTCTATGCCCTTTCTGCATAGATTCCGCGTTCCCTTAACTCCATACTAAATGGTGCCTTCTTCCTTCCTCTCTTTGGATCGCCTTTGTTGCGGATAGGGAGGCTTAAACTAACTGATAATCTATTCTACTGTATTGGCATATTGTACTGTACGTAGTGCGTTGGCGGTTACATCCTGTACTGTGCCTACTCTATTGGTAGTTACATAACTGTACTATAAACGCAGTTGGCAGTTACAAATTGTTTTGTACATACTTTATTGACAGCTACATACTGCGCAATATTGACTATTATATTTTGTACTAAAAATACTGTATTGCTAGTTTTTGAAAAACGTGTACCAAAGTGTTCTATAAAGTGCAGGGAAAGTGTTTACAAAAAATGGGGAAAAAAATTGCATTGAAGGAGAGTTGATAACGGCATGGGGGCCTTGAGAGAGGTTTGAAAAAATAAATGTTAACAATAAAATGTGTCCAATTGCGCTACTTCGGGGATTTTCGCCTATCTCAGCTTGTTCTGATGCCTAACACCCATAAATGAAAGGTAACTATGCCAACTGAAAAATTAGCCTTGTGTCTCAAATGGTTGGGTATTTTTGTTATGTATTGAACCTTGCAGTCTCCCTCAGTGGGATACAACTAATGTACCTATGGGAATTAGCGCTCCCAAGGAAAATATGTGAAGTCCCAAGCTAACGGTTAGGTAGGCCTTCCTTTTGTTGAATTCAATTTTGTTTTGTTAACAAATATCTTTACGGTTTACCGAGGTATCAGTATCTTTTTTCAGTATCTACTACTCTCTTCAACTTTTACGATGTTTCATGAATTTTTTTCTCAACTTACTGTTTCTATGCCCCTTGTGCATAGATTCTGCATTCCCTTAACTATATATTAAATGTTGGCTTCTTCCTTCCTCTCTTTGGAACACTTTTGTTGCAGTTAGGGAGGCTCAAATTGACATCTTATTTACTAGAACCTTTCAGTCGTGTGCACAGTGCGTACTTAGCAGTTAGGTTACCTCCACACATTCTTCATTTCTGTCTTGTTGTGTATGGCTGCAGGTGCTAGACGACGTGCGCCGCATTGTCTCCCAGAAAGAATACGTGCCTACCGATCCCCGTCAGCTGTGCGGGCTGCTCTTCCACACTGTGTACATGGCGTCTGAGAACTCCTCGCAGGAAACCAAAAGGCGGGCCAAGACTCTAGCCCAGCAGATCGGCAGGTGGGCTCTTTCACTGCTCGCTGATTTCACTGTGTTGCTTCGACGTTGTCAAATTAAACTCAAATCAACATAGCTATAGTTGCTTTATTGCACAGTCTAAATCAGTCATGATTTTTATCTAGTTATCTTGTTATAGAATGAACGTGTGCTTATTTGGTCAGCAATTTCTTTTCTCATATTACGGGGGAAGTCTTTTCATGCAGTGATAATGTCTGTGCTTTCGATTGTCCACTACGTGCGTATGCCGTTTATGTGGCTTATCGTGTGAGGTCCTTCCAATATTCTGAGCTTTTTCTTCTTTGACATGTGTTTTAGGTAGTTGGAAGGCCATTATTTCGAGCACCGACGTGTTGAGACAGGTTAGACTGCGGAAGCTCTGTGCATTTCGAGGACTTTGTTGAAGAGTTACATTCGTTGTGTAATAATCTCAAGATATGTAAAACTTGAATAGTCTACATGCGAAGATCTAGGTGATTACCTTTGCTCGAGTATTCTGAATGCATCTTGTGAACACTGCTGCAGTTTCATGCACTTCTGATATCAGAAACTCACCCTGTGTTGCCTCTCAGGTTGCATTTTGAGATGAAGAGTTGGAGTATTCTATTTGGGACCCACTAGATTTTCGTATGATCTGTGTTAAATCTGCAAGTGGCTGACGTAATAACGAACATACCAGTTACCACCTGTCTATCGTGGTGGACACGGTGGTCTCCGCTCTACTGGGGGTGTTCAGCGCGTCGACGGGTCACCTCCCCAAGTTCCGCGCCAACGGAGGGTCGGAGCGCGAGAATGTAGCGCTGCAGAACATCCAAGCGCGCGTCAGGATGATCTCCGCTTACCTGTATGCTCAGGTCAGTCTGCTGCACCGGCCTCTTGTTTTAGTGATTGTACGTGTGTGCCGTGAATGAGTTTGTACTGGGTGCGTTTAATAGAGTTCTCTAGGCTACCTTTATTGATTGTGTTGAGCTCTCTTTCTAAATTATCTGTTTTTCAATTTTAGTTCTTTATGACAATCAGAAACCAAAAGAAAAATGTTATTTCCTGTCACAGTTCTCAAAGTAAGTATTGTCACGAGAGATTTATTTAATCTGGGGTACTAGATGAAACGGGGAATTTAGCCAAGCCAATTTTGTTTTTTAACTATATCAGCATGACTTAAAAATGATAGTATAGTAGGTTTACATTGAGAAAAGTGTTACAACTTTTATATTATTTCAAGTTGGATAGCTTTTTATTCAAGAGAATGTTCATATTTTTCGCAAGGGGCTTTGTAATAACTGATGAAAAATACTCGATTTACTGCAGCTGGTACTGTGCAGAAGACAATGCACTCCTCCTACAGCTGGTGCTGTGCAGCAGTCTAAGCACCCCCCCTACTCCCGCAGCTGGTGCTGTGGGTGCGCGGGAGGCCGGGCGGGCTTCTGGTGCTGGGGTCAGGCAACGTGGACGAGGCGCTGCGCGGCTACATGACCAAATACGACTGCAGCTCGGCCGACATCAATCCCATTGGTGGCTTCTCTAAGGTGGACCTCAAGAGCTTCCTCAGGGTCGCTGCTGACAAGTAAGTTGCGCTGCTGCTACCACATTTGTAATGTCTTGCTTGAGGATGACGATAGCTCGTTAAAACATTTCCGTAAAGTTAAGCTTTGTTAGAATGCGTTCCTTTTGGTGTGCCAACTATTTACTTGGAAGGGGTTAATGGTTCTCATTCAGTTTAAATAATACAGCGATTTTCGCGTTCACTTCTATGAAGCATTAGTATTGCACCAGTGTCTAGGTTTAGTGATGCACTATGATGGTGAGGTTGTGGTGGTAGTAAGTAAAGTGAAGCAGTGTAATACTGCTCGGTCAAATGTTTCTGCAGTTAGATGCATTGCATGGAGCTTAATTTTTCTGGCCGCTGGAGGTGGAGTGGAAACTTAACTAGTGCCCGCTGTTGATTCAAAGTTTTTCCCAAAGTTCTTAGCGTGCTATATTTGTGTTTTAGACATTATGTTGGGTGACATAGATAGGAAAATTTTGGCACATTCAAATTGCTAATCCATTTTACTAAACAAATTATGAACGAAGTAATATGTAGAATTTTATTACTCTCTCAACAGAGACAGGAGAAATACTGTTGGTTAGAAGTGTATTTACTGTGCGCATTCAGCGCCATGACGTTTGGGTTTTAAAATTGACGATTATTTTTGCTCAATTACTCACAATCACGACTAGTTGACACAAACACACAGTGCGTGGGAATGATACCATGGTATTGCAGAGCAGAACCAGTAATGTGCTCAAAATCTAGAGAGACTTTATCACCAAGCTCGTGACCAGAGTGCGTCTCATGATGTTTGTATGCGTGCGTCAGGCTGCAGCTGCCCGTGCTGCTGGAGATCTTGCAGGCAGTCCCCACTGCTGAGCTGGAGCCGCTCGTGGAGGGTCGCATCGTGCAAACGGATGAGCAGGATATGGGTGAGCTGGGTTGTGTGCCCCAGCGCTTCTTGGTTCTTATTAACGCTCTTGGTCTTAGAATCTATACTTAAGTAATTAGCGTACATCGGTAAATATGGTGTAAATATCGTCAGTTTAGGATATGATTGTCATCTTTTAGGAGAACCAAACTTGTGTGTTAGTAACATAGCTGAGAGAACTGCTGAAAATTTTTTATGTAGATTATTGCAGCGGGTTTAGAGTCTTAATTTTTTATTTTTGATTTTCTGTAGTAAGGTCATGGAAGTGTCATGTGACCCGTCAGTGTGCTAGGTTTGTGCGCTATTTCCGCCATTGTTTTATTCAAAAATTGGAAAATTTTTACCTTGGTAAATTTTGGAATTTGTGTTACAATAGCATCAACTCACCAGGGAATTAGAGCACCAGTTTATGCGTGTGTAGTCCCTAACGGGAATGTTGGGGTCTAATTAAATTCACGTCACCAGCATTATCATCGGGAATTAAAGCAATGTATTATGTAACCTTAGGAGATGTGTTGTGACAAAAGCGTCGCCTGTGAGTTAAGTAACTTGAAAGAATCTGCTATAGTCTGAGAGGTGGACTCTTGTACCTCCCCGCCATTGCGTTTTGACATGATTGTGTATGCCTGCTTTGGCAGGGATGACTTACGACGAGCTTTCTCAGTACGGCAAGCTGCGCAAGGTCGAAGGCTGCGGACCGTACTCCATGTTCTGCAAGCTCATCCACCTCTGGCGCGACCTCACACCTGTACAGGTCAGTATTCCTTCATCTTAGGTCTTCAGCTGTGTCTTTGTTCATTCCTAACTCTTGTGATTGCTTCAGTTGGAGAATGCCACTTTATTCTCACTCGGAAGTTTTAACAGGTGCAGGGTCGTGTTGAAGAAGTGTGCAGTTGGCGCTCTCATCCAAATGTGTGTGAGATTTGGCCGGAGTTACACTGGTTTTAGTGGTCTCTAGCGATTCCCTAACAAGCACCATAGTAGTAAGGTATTTTTTTGTA
Organism: Platorchestia sp. MABIK; assembly: GCA_014220935.1. NCBI lineage: Eukaryota > Metazoa > Arthropoda > Malacostraca > Amphipoda > Talitridae > Platorchestia > Platorchestia sp. MABIK. The sequence goes on along the minus strand of JACJUY010001665.1, from coordinate 118,395 downwards.
TATGTGTGTATATTTGCACACATTCAATTGGGTTGGCTATTGAACTATGAGTATTTCAGAAATGCAGGACTTCGGTGGTCATAAAATTTGCATCCGAGTCTGTGATAGAATGGTGGACCTAACAATCCCTCATAAACAAAATCTTCCCACACAGACAATATGAAAGACTATGTCTAGACTCCGTCACTCGGCAACCCCACACCTGACAAAACAAGAGTTTTCGACAAAATTCAGGTTGAATCTCGCAAGAGTGAGCTTCAATAGGTACTGGTTAGTATTCCTCTCAGTTTGGCTCTTGAGGAAGCATCTGTGAAATAACTTCTGACTGGCGAATCTTCTGTCATGATGTTCTTTCTGGTCTTCAGGTTGCGGAAAAGGTGAAATTCTTCTTCCGGTACTACAGCGTGAACAGGCACAAGATGACAGTGCTAACTCCTGCGTATCACGCCGAGACCTACTCCCCTGATGACAACCGCTTCGACCACCGCCCCTTCCTCTACAATTACCGATGGACTTGGCAGTTCATGTCCATAGATTCTGCTGTGAGTCTTGGGTGTCGCGTCTTGTTCTGCTACAGGCTAGTCCCTAGTTATTGGATGCATCTTTGAGTGGGCAGTCGCCTTATGAACCATCTTTTTGACCAGGTTTATTTATTTATAACTTGACACTAGGTGTAAACTACTGACGGGACACTAGAAGAATATTGTGTTTAATTTTCAGTTGATTAGGTAATCTATTTTGTTTACTATTTAATGCTCCAAATGAAGCATAGTTCTAGATTGAACTTGAGATTAATTCCCCAAGTAATTGTTGTTCCTGACTGTTCTAATGGAATATTTCATCACTCTAGTGTTAGAGGGTTCATTTTATTTTTATCAAGTTTTCATTAGTCTAATCAGATGGTGTAAGTATTTTTTGGAGATTCATTATCATTTTTACGGAAAATAAACAGGTATTTCAGCACTTTTATTTAATTTCAAATAATTCAATTTAATAACCTACATAAAATTTACTTGAGTGTGTTCCTGCAACTCAACGATAGAAATGTTATGTTCACTCTTGTACTTTACTGAGAGCTATTTAGGTTTCATTTATGCTTGCTTTCTACTTATATTTGTTAAAGAACCATTAGGAAATTGAACATGTACCCTAGAACAAGACCTCTCGAGAGCCTGATGACGTGCGCAGGTGAAGAAGCTGACGGAGGGCCGAGGCGGCGGAGTGGCGTCACAGCGCAGCGGCGGCACGGAGGGCAGCGGGGGCAAGCAGCAGGAGAGCGGCGGCAGCGGTAGTGGCAGCGGCAAACGTGTGCACCATCCCGCTCCTGGTCAGATGCCCCAGCAGCCTGGTCAGTTGCTCCTGTGTTGTGACATTTGTGACGGCCCGAGCCGAGAGAGCTAGGCCTACTTTTTGTTGAAATGTTACGTTCAGAACCACTTTTTTTGTTATGTTCAGAATCACCTTTTTTCGGTTTGCTGCTGTCCTGTTTTTCAGCACCTACAACTTTCTTCTTCAACTTTTATCTTGTTTCATATACTTCTTTCTCAACTTACTGTTTCCATTCCCCTTCTGCATAAATTTTGCATTCCCTGATATCCATAGTAAATGGTGCCTTCCTCTTTCCACTCTTCAGAACGCTTTTTTGTAGCGGTTAGGGAGGCTTGAACTGACGTCTAATCTAATCTTTTACTGTGTTGTGATGACAGAAAAATCTATTCCTACTGGAAGTTTATTTTTTATTTGAATGTGTGAATGCCGTCAGAAAATTGGTGGCCCATGTCTCAAGTTGGGGGAAAAATGGGTAGGATTAGTACAGCAGCGTTTTAATGAATAAAATTGTAGGTATTACGACAGTTCTCTTGAGTACAAAAGTTTTCAGCTTGAGATGCCCTCAGTTTGCTGTGTCGTGCTTCGAGGTGTTCTTCACTTATTCTAGTTATTCAATGCTGTAAGAATATCATGATGGTAATATTCAAAAATTTAATCAAAAGTTGTGAAAAGGTCGGTTTTTTCTTGGTCAAATAAAACTTTGCCTTGTTAAAAAATTGCATCTTGTAGCTCATCTTCATGTGATTTAGATAACTTTAATTCCGAGTCTATAAGGGTTCGCTCATCAAACAGTTGGTGAACTGCACGGTCTTGATACACTTACTGTGCAAGGACAAAATTTCGAACACCCAAAGATCTCATTGAATATGCAATAACCGCCGTGCTCGCGTTATTCAGTTGTCTGTAAATCCTTTACGATTGTGCAGCGAGTGATGGCCCTCGTCAAGGCATCCAGGTGGCCATCCTAAGCGAGACGACCAACCCGTCGGTGACGCTGCTGCTGGCTCAGGACTCGTGTGCCAGCAGCGTGTCCCCGAACACGGTGAGCAGCGACACCAACAGCTACTACAGCTGCTGCAGCCATGTGGGGGGCAGGGACGGCGCCGCCAGCAGCTGCAGCAGCGGACATGATGTACACAGTGCCGGCGAGGAGGTCAGTAGAGTCAACTCTAAGATTTTGGGGCTAACTCTTCGCGGTTTTTCTTAAGATGCTATTTGTCTAATGCTTATCGTGGTCAGTTTGGGGTGTCTTGATTATTTTCATTGGAAATCATGTCATTCCACTTGCAAGATGTCGTTTTTTAGTTAGTTTGGTGGTATAATAAAGGGGAAAACTTCTTCATTGCTTGAACATACTGTGGTCATGAAAAGACAAGCCACAGTATTACAGTGAAGCAAATGCCGCTCGTTACCTTAACTTCAATTAGAAGACAGCCTATATCACACGGTTGCCTTCTCAACATGTGTTCCAGATTGAGGGACTGCTTAATATATGTGAGCATTGAACTACAGTGCAGTGCTTGTGTGTTCAGCCTTTGAATCAGGGAAGATTTGAGCAATATGTGTATAATAGCATCGTTTGAGTGTATATTTTTGACCCTTGGATTTGTGGAACGATGTGTTTTAACTTTTATTAATTAGAAAAATATGTATTCATTGGAAAACCATATTATTTATCCAGCTTCTTCTGCATAATTTTCATCTGTTGGAAAAGATGACTTTCTGTTTTGGTTTGTCAAAGTTGCAACAAGTACTTGAGGTTTCACGGAAGTCAAGCATTACAAATTATGTAAAATCATTCCTGGAGTGATATAGGTTAGGATTTCGATGCTACAAAGAGCCGTTTTAATTGGAAATGAGTAGTTGTATAGTGTTGCAAGAAATTCCTTGAAAGGGAATGATGTGCTCTGTAGAGTCATCTATGTTTGTGACTGACCCTCTCTGGAACTCTCAGTCGAACTTCACGAACCCCATGTGTTCGTGAGCTGATCATTACGTTCATCTAAGGCTCCAAAATATACTTCCGGGATGAAGAAATGTTACCTCAGGAGGTGGGTGGCCACAATAAGTCCCTGAATGGGGAGATAAGTTGAAACAATCCGGGGCACTTGTTTCTCTTTTCCATTGCCGTGCAATTAATTGACCCGTACATTGGCTTGTGATAGCTGTTGTACGCCGAGCGTCTGTCTCTGTGGTCCGTGTAGCGTGTGAGTTATGCTAAGCTAGCCCTGTGCTGCAGGCGAGTGAAGGGTCGTCATCGGCCACACTGTCATGCAAAGACGAATATCTGCAGCGGTCGCCGTCCATGAGGGGGCAGCAGATCGGCAGCACCACACTCCTCTCTCAGTAGTGTTACTACTGAACAACGGTGGCCTCCTGTCATGTTTCATGTGGAAAACTCCTAAGCAATCCGGGATTTGGGTTATTCAGAGCATCATTTTCTGGATTATAAAGTACGGCATGGGAAGTTCAAGTCAAAATTTAACCGAGCGTTGAAGCAATGCGGTGGACAGCCAGAAATATGTTAAGGAATGGTCGAAGGAATATCGATTGTGCGTTAACTTTTTTATTACTCTTAATGAATATTTGAATACCTAGTCCTAAATGTATGAATACAGTAAAAACTGCTTTGACTTTGTTAATGTGTGGGTTGGTAATGGTAAGATTATTCAAGATTGCTATCTATTGAGTTCTGCAAAAAAAAAACTTCCCTAGCGTTACGAGTACGATCATATGTGGCGCAAAGGGGTTCAGGAAAAAATCACTTAAATTTTCATCATTGTTGACACCGTTGTCAACATATTTACGTTGATAGGAGACAATTTACTTCAAGTGCAGGTATTGTGAAACTTTTTTTCTAAATTGGAATGAATAACTTATGAGTATCGCTTTGTGACCTCTTGCCACCGAAAGGAAGAACTCAATGGTTCTGTACAGGTTCGCCGCTCATGAATGACACCAAATGTTTTTATTCTGTATCAAGTAAATTATGTTTGATACATTTAATTTCTTAGTTTGTAACATAGTGGTGTTGGAGTACCGTGATGGCATAGAACCACATTAAAGAAATAGTCGCCTTCTAAGCGCGATGGTAGTGCAATTCCGGGATAATGTGCTGCTGGTTTTGGCTGTGGCTTTGAAATGAACTTAGATAAGCTTCAAGACTCGTTTGGCGCACGCTCGTCTTACTGCGATGGTCGTCGAAAGTTTATTACGTGCAAACCTAGTGGACCAAAGTGGTGGCAGCTTTTTACCATGCCGTCATCACCTAAATGTTAAATATTCATAAGATAGTCTGAGGCGCATCAGCTGGCGGGCACAGGAGGCTCCATTTTGCTGTTACGAAGGTGCAGTAGCGAGCCGCGCTGTTCCTGACTGGACTGCTGATCGAGTCTAGTTCATGCGTCTGCTGGAGCATCACAGGCCTTAAAGAGGGGCGGTCTTTGTTTCTTCAAAATAAGATTGGGTTCGAGTTGAAATATACCTTGTTGTTTGAACCTCTAAAGATTGTGTTAGCTGTAATTTCTGTTTTTTCGTTTGACGTTGTGACCTGAGATGAAAATTGTCAAAAGATTTTTGTTAAAGATGCTGCACTTGCAAATTTGAAGAGTTTTATTTCATCAGCCACGGTTTTCACATGAACATTCCTCAAGTCCCACAGTATTTATTCATTCAAGTGTGTAAAAATTGTATAATTTTATCGTGAAAGCCTCGAAATTATCACTTTTGTGTTTATCTCTTAGTAGTCTATGCCATGATGTAATTAGAAGGTCGATCAGCATTTTATGGGAAGTATTGATCAAATTTAGGGGTTAAATGTTTAGCTGGTCATTCTTGAATCTTGTGTTATCTTTAGTTTGTTCCTATCAATTATCAAACCCTAGCAGTTGCATCCGAACTTTTATTGAATTTAACGAGTTCACCTATCGGTTGCTGCTTCATGATTCACTTTAAAACCTTTTATTCTATTCCTTCTTTTCTGGTCAATTCAAAGTATCACACATGTAAGTAGTCAAGTAATCATAAAAATTCTGTTTCAATTATTTTCTGATTTTATTTCTTTGCTACAAGCAATTGTAATTTAAATGACTAGTTTTTTCTTTTCTTGCTGTTGGTCACACACCTGCATTTCACTCAGCAGGGTGAAAACTAATCACGAAAGGTTTTTCTTTGCAATTAATTATCTGTCAAAACAAAGTCGCTGCAAAGCTCTGTTTCGGTGAGGTACAGTTCTGTGTATCGCCTGGTGCGGACATGCTTTTCTTACTGAGACGGGAAATTTCTTCCCCAGAATAAACTTGAAGCATTATTTATAAATTCTACCCTACATGACTTTTGGCTTTGAAAAATTTCAAAAAAAGCTTCTTTTGACTTTCAGATTAGCGTTTCTTTGCTCATTTCGAACTAGGAAATATTCCGAATTTCGAATAAGTTTTCATGAGCGTTTCTGCGAGGCTAATAACTATGTAGTTTTTATTGTCTGAGTATCGAAAACGGCGGGAAAACCCAAAAATAATAATAATAACAATGTAGTTTTTATTTTAAAATATGGTAATATTCTAAAATATGCCTACTCGTAAGAATTGATTGATAACCTCTATGTATGGGAATACTGAGGCGTATTTTATATTAATTTGAGCTCTTGCGCTAACTATTATTGAAGGCCATTAAACTGCAATTTAGTCTTGTTAAGACTGACGACGCACCCGCCATTTCTTACTGAACTATGCAAATCGTGTCAATAATTTTGACGATAATAGGTTAATATTTAATAGATCATTGATAAAACTTCTGTGTGGCTGCGAACGCCTTTCAAGTTGTTGAGTAGGAACTAAACAATTTTTTGAGATGTTTCCTACTTGGATACTGCCTTGCAAATACAAACTGATTGTTATGAAAATCTTCACATTTATGGTAGTTTCTGGATTGCGTATGTGAATTCATCGTTATCGTTCTCTTCATTACAATTAATCTTTTTGAGTTGTTTTTTTCCTCAGTGCATGCTTTTACATCTGTCCTAGCCGACTAAAAATTACAACTGTAGTGACGCGCTGTACACCGCGTCAAGAAATTGATGATGGGATTGAAGTTATCACGAGTCTCACCGAGAAATGAGAGCAGTGCGCTAAAGAAAATTGTGTTTCGATTGTATCAGATACTTATAAGATATATTGGATACTTATTGCTCAACCCCTTGGGGTATGGACGCGATTGCTGTGCGTTGTTCTAGGGTGGGTATGCTGTATTTTTTTCGTCTTCCTCTGTCTATTTGATGAAATCAGCGCTCTTCTGAGGTATGTTCAGCAATTCATCGCAGGATCAGATGTACTCGTTGCAAGAATTGGTAATGTTTCTTTTTGGAGTTGAGTAGGCTTTGTCTTCCATTTTTCTACTTTTCTTTGCTCTAGAGGAAGTAAGCCGCGCAACTGACATTCTTCGCGAGAGTTTTCCATTTTACATTCCCCGGTTTCATCCTATTATTTTCCATTTAATTAAGAAATTTCCGGTTGCTGTAAAAATGTTTTTTGAATGGATACAATTACTATAGTTTTCTGCAGGAAAATTGTTTTTTCTTATTTGCTGCATGCTGTCCATCGTTAGTGAGGCGGAACCATATCAATGAAATTATTAATAGACTAATTGTCCTGGCGACTCGTGAGGCAATGTTTCTAGAGCCACTAAAGGGTAGCGGGCTAAAGTAGTTATCTCTCAACGTCCCCTGGGGGGGGGACTGGCCTTGGCATCCTCGGAGAATATGTAGGATGCTCAGTTTACTCTTGAGGGAGTTGGGCTTTCAGTATCTGACCTACTTTGCGAGGTTGCTTCAGCTGCTAATTTTAATTCTGAGAATTATAGGTACGAAATTTCACTTTAACTTGAAGGAAGCAACTTTGTACACAACTAAGAGCACCTATGGTATCTATTGTAATTAAACTGGAAAATAATAACAAAATACCGTAAGTTCCCTACGACAGGGTTTGCGGCAGTGATCGTGATTGTTAGGCTGTTGTTCATTTTGAAGTTAGCTGGGCCATTTTTTTAGTTTTCCTAATCTTTCTGGGAAGTGACCCGATATGTCATTTCAGTGAATCAAACTCGAGCGAACGCTTTCACCAGTTTTTTCTCTTTTTTTAACACTCGAGGTCATCGTTGTTATGAGTAATGTTTTTGAATTGGTCCTTCACTATTATTGTATTTATAGCAATCAAGTTCTTTTGACAATTTCATGAGTCTCTCTAAAGTTTTCCTGGTTGGCATATGTCGCAATTTTCGTGAAGCCCCGTCTTTTTATTAGGATTTACGTCACTATTTTGATGTCATTGCGCAATGTTTGGCTCGATAGCTGTTGAATGTAAAATCACATTTTGAAATTATATTTAGATTTACTTCGTAGTTTTTGTCTTTTCAACTTATTAATACTAATTAGTCCCCTCAAGGGGATACAACTATTGTGGTTATGGAAATTAGCACTCCCAGGGGAATATGTGAAGTCTCGAGCTATAGGTTAGATAGGCCTTCCTTATGTTGAAAAGAAACAAGTTTTCTCTTTTGTTACGGCCCATTTTTCTCGATTCACTGCTGTCCTTTTTTTCAGCTCTATTACTTTCTTCTTCAATTTTTATCTTGTTTCATAAACTACTTTCTCAACTTAGTGTTTCTATGCACCTTGTGCTTAGATTCTGCGTTCTCTTAACTCCATACTAAATGGTGTCTTCCTCTCTTTGGAACGCCTTTGTTGTAGTTGGGGAGTATTAAACTAGCGTCTAATTCTTAATACTCGTTAGCTCGCTTGATGCATGGTAATTAGTAATAATATTTTTATAATCTTGAGTAGTTAAAACGCTTGTTTAGCTTTCTTGCTGGCCAGTATATCGTTTTGCGACAGCTTTCCCTTTTTCAGTGCTTCTAAGCTCTCTTTTGAATTTTACGTTAGAGATTAGCCTTGTACGAATGTGGTCCTTGTAGCAGTTGACTAGTTTAATGCTTGCTACTCTCGTGCAGATCATGGATTACTATCTCTAGTCTTTACAATTATAGTGTACATGACATATTCCCAGTTGCAGATATATTCAACTCTTCATCGAGGATTGAATAAGTTGAGTTTTAACCCTCAGGGTTCTATCGATGGCCGAGCGAGCTGCTCTTGTCACTGCCACTTGAGATGCCTTCGATGGATTTACCGTTCAATGATGCTGGATTTACGTGGAAGAAATGAGATAGAGTATGATATGCGTTTGGCTACCAGGGTCTCCAATTCTCTCAAGGGATTTTAAAATATGCCTTGAGTGGCGTAGAACGTTTTGCAGCACAGTTTTTGAGACGATACTGTACCTGTTAGTGTTAGTTTGACTGGCGAAGCACGTTGTGTAGCGATTAGGATGTACGGAGTAGCGTCTGGAGTGCTTTTATTATGCATGAAATCGGTGACTCGTTAAAGCTCTCACTGCCAACGATTTCTGCAGATGCTGTGTGTTCTCTTATAGCTACTGCGTTTCCTGACAATCGTTTAGATAATCTGTTTTCCTGAGAAGAAGAGCACATAAAATACCCCAATCTTGTATCATTATTTTTTGGAAAGGAAGGTTGCATTTTTTTCAGCATTTCTTGGTCGTTTGCGCACAAAGCGGTATGCTTACGCTCGTTCGCGAAAGTACTGTGGCGCTGGAGTAAGGCTAATCCTTGCATCCAACTTTTAGTTTGCGTCAAATATTAGCTTCGACTCTTCTGGTCATACCAGGACATGTGTTATCGTTGACGTAAGAAGCTTTAATCTTCAACTGGGCTGTACGATGGGGTGAGAAAAGTTTAATATTTGCGGGACTGAGTCCATCTTATGGTGGTGCTCTGAAGAGCAACGCTCTGCGCATCATGAGGACTTGGCTCTTCTTGGGAAGTGTAGGGTTCTTGAGTTTTACTCCGGCGAGTATGCTGAGTGTTTCTGAACGTCAAGTGTACTCGATGAACTAACGCTCCTTAGTGGTTACCCTAGCTACCCGCCAGAAAATCAGCAACAATTGTGGGTTTAGCTTTGATTGGCTTGAGCTTCCATTCTTAACTTCTCTTTGGTTGGGGAAGACGTGCGTACGCTGCAACTGACTTTTTGAGAGAACGTCGTCGCTTTTCTCTTTATTCTCATTTCAACTTTGTTGTTTCAATGAGATGCTTACGCTTTCTTCATTCAGACAGCGTTTCAGGGGGTGCCAACCAAGTCATCTAAATTTTATACCCTCTGGTGAACACTTGAACTTTTCATTGTTTCTTCTGGATAATTGCCTAACTGAGCTGTAACAGAGGTTTGAACCTTGAATGAATAATTAAATGTAAAAAACGGAACTACGGCATTCTGAATCGAACGAAAACCGAGCAGCTAAAAAAACAATTTAGTTTAGCGTTTATTCCAAATTATCAATATTACTGATGTATTCACTAGTATATTTTTTGTCATCTTCCCTCTGAATTATAAATTCTGATTTCTTGCTTAAGAATGACGGGATGTTTTTCTCTGTGAAACATGTATTTATCGATTTTGAATAATCCCCCAGAAAGGCGAATATGTATTCATAAATTTAATGAAATCGCTTATTTCCACAGAAACACCGTACTTTCATAAATGTTTGAATTCAAGTAAGGGCATTTGAAACACAAAAGAAACCTTTTTCTGTAAATCCTTACTCTTGTTGTTGTATGGTAAGTAATTTTAAGATGTTGACGCTGTGTAACTACTGTTCGGGCTGGCACATATCGCTTAAGGGGCTCTCTTCTTCATGGACGATAGACTAATGCTTCAAGAGACGAGATGGAACGCCCGCATTGTCAGGCAGCAAGCAGCTCATGGGTTTCATAGGTTCATCTCGCTTGCATTTCTTCAGAAAATTTACTGGTATAAAGAGAAATATCAAACACCCTGAATAGTGAGTAGCCATGCATTATGTCTCATTAAAGGTGTGCTATTGCAAATCTGAAAATTTTTGTGCTTGTAGGGTTCCTTGTAAGTTGCTCCTCTCTTTGTGCTTGTACAGTGCCATTTAAGTGCAAAGTTCGTCTGTGTGTTTGTTGTAGGGATAATATTGTAGTAGTGGAAACTTTTATAATAATGTGGCTTACCCTATCTTGTTTTGGTGTTAATATAATATGGCATATGTAAATTTCAGGCCTCTATTTTGGAACGCTTACTTCCACTATTGTAGTCTTCTTTTATATTTAACGAATAATAGGTGTTCCTTCGATGATTTAAGCAGACGTGAGAGGTCATGCTTGCACCGCCTTGCACTTACTTGCCACTTGCATTTATTATCACAGAACATATTAGAATATTTGTGCGCATTGTGGTCCTGTTCTCTATAATTTAAGTGCCGCGTTGCTCCTGGATTTTTGACCAGCTGTATGCTCATAATGCTTGTACGGATTTTGTCTATGAAGTTGTTTATTATCGGATATTTTTTGTTAGTTTATAGTTCTGTGGTTACCTAGTATAGACATTTCCTTCGTTTATATTTTCCTTTACTTTTACTTCTACGTGAATGTTGATCGGTGTTCCATCTTGCTAGCTGCTCGGTTATTTTAGTGAAACATGTGCAAAGTTATAAATAAATGACTTCTTTTGATGTATGTAAAGCGCCATTTCTTCCTCAATAAATGGGCAAGTTCAAACTTTCTGAAGCAGGGCAATTTATTTATTCATTCATTTTTAACGTGAAAAATTCAGATCTTGCGTGAGAAAATTAATTCTATGGAAAAACTCTCTAAAAATATCAAAGCTTGCAAATGTTTTTCTTCGCTTAGTAGGCGATTGTCCTTACAAGTGAAAATCATTCTACGCCTCAATGACCGATTGAACGAGCAGCTCACATTAAAGGTACGCAAGTTCTTCAAATTAATTTCTATGATGCTTGTATTTTATGTACCTTTAATTAGTGAAATCATTGACTAGAATATTCCTTGTTATTCTTCCACTGATACATGGAGTTTTAGAGTATTGAAATGCATTGGGATGTTGGATGTAGCCAAAAGTTCATGACAAATTCCACTAGACAGTCCTTTACTCATATTTGACGGTCTTAATTCCCTATTTTTAGCAGGCTTTGAAAGACGAGCTATAGAATTCTAATCGCTATTGGTATAACGCTAAGAATGATCGATTGAGACTCTGTCCCGCAAAAGAGTGAGTTGTGCAGTGCAAAAAAAAAATTGCCAGATATTCCCTTCAACTAAAAGTGATTACTAACCTCACCGAGAGACGCGCGGCTGTAACCTGATGAAGTTGAGTGTTCTAAACGTGTACATCATCCTGAAATCGCCTTAAATAGTTCCATGGTGATCTTAAATAACCATGAATAATGTTCTTGTAGCTCATTTGTTGCCTGTGGGATTCCAGCCTTCGCTAAAACGCTCAAGTCTTAATGCAAGCAAGCATTTGATAAGAAAAACTTGCTCGCCACTTCGTAAGCACAAGTCAATTTTTTTCAGTAGTCCAATCATTATTTTATCACACATAGCATGGCTCGCGCATGTACGTTGTGAAATTCTCCTTGTAACTCGACTTGTGTTCGAGCGGCTTTTATTACCTTCTGCTGCTCAGTTTTGGATGTTGAATTTTCAGTCTCTTCATAGAAGAGGCCAATCCCGACCACTCTATTATTAACAATGCGTAGACCCTAGCAACTCAATGGTCAGGTTTCTGCTGCCCTAACACTGCCAACTTTGCATCAACAATATTCTAGACGCTTCAATTGATGAGAAATGTTAGGCGTGGTGAATATATCAGACATTCAAAAGTCAAGTTTGGATATAGTGTCCTAAGCTTGTTGGAACTTTATTGTATTGCAGGTCTTCCCATAACTTTGTCCCTCAGTTCAAGAGTCGCTGAATCTAGTTAAAATCAGGTAAAATGTGAACTTTTGGGTTAGAAATTTATTATATTCGTGCTAAATTACAGCTTTGTATTATTAATTACTAAATAAGTTTTCGTAGTGTAATTTGTATTTTAAATTTTGTGACATATAATACTTTTTAGTGAAGTATAATACTTGTAAATTTTAGCTTGGCTTAATCCGTTTTCGCAGTACTCATTCATGTGTTGTTTGTTTATTTTTGGGGAAAACATCTGACAGTCAGAGTCCTTGTCCGCGCATGTTGGGAGTTGAATATTGCTCATAACGAGCTTTAGATAACCTACTATAATTAGAAACTGTTTATACCAATGATTATCACGTGAGCTTAGCTTTAATTTGCCGGCGATTTCTTGTGATAGAATTACTAAATGTGTCAAGCTCTCTCACGAATGCCATAGCCATGTTTCTATCTCATGTAATTTGTCCAAAGAAAAACCCTCAAAGACCAATGGTTCATGACTTTTTTTCAAGAGGCAGTTGTCCTAATCGCGTTTCAATTCGTTAGCGTACTTTGGTTGTAACATAATGCACGACTTACGTTTCATTTTTGAGGGGTTTGTCATTTTAAGTCTTTTCAAAAACACAGCTCGAACGTAGTCTGATATTGAGCTGTGAACATCCGTTTGATCATTTTAATTGTTTTGTGATTGTATTGTGGTTGTTGTTGGGATATATGTGTTCTATTCTCGTCTTTGTCTTTGTGATCGTCTGTAGTATATAAGAACTTTGCACACAAATATGTTAGGTTTGTGCATCGCTGAGGATATTCTTTGATAGCGCGTTACTACCCTTATTCAGGCATTAGCATTTTGGGACCTGCTGTAAGTCAGCATAAGTTCTTCGTAAGTATTAGGACATTGGTGCGCAGCCAATTCTATGCAAGCGCTTTTGAGTTCCTTCTTATTTATTTCTGCGTGAGTATTTTATGGTTTTAAGTTTCCCACTCTCATGCATTTGGCTGTTGTATGGGACAAGGACCTCATGCAGGCAATGAATTTCATTTATTTCTCTTCTAATTCTTACTGCTTCATAATATTTTCGTAAACTGCGAGTCACTGTGATGTGACTAGCAGAATATTTTTCCTATACTAGCAGAATTTCTTTGTGTTCTCAGTGGTACTAAAGTCGTTACTGCACTAGGCAAAAAATATTGCCTCAGCGATGGACATTCTTACCAGTTATACTTGTTGTTACGCTTTCAATTTTCCTGATTGTTGAAGTAAGATTGCACATGTTATGAAATTGTACAAAAAAGCCTGAAATTTCATGCTTTTTCTCTCCTACTTTCAAAAGAAGAGCTTACGTTATTCTACAAAAAAGGTGAGAACTTCTTTTTGTGACGGAAAAATAGATTCAGAAATGGGAACTCGGATGTAGCCTTTAGCGCCTTACATTCATTCTTCAATGCCCTGGTGCAAGAAAGTGAGTCCGGGTGAGTGAGTCCTACGCGAGGCAGCGAGAACTTACTCATTTTAATACTCAGTAATTTACAGAATAGAGTTATATTCCAAGAGTGAATTATGTCATTGCGAGATATGCATAGATCATGAAACAAGTGATGCCGCAAATAAATTGAAAAACTTGTCTTAGGTATCTCCAGAAGCGTCCACTATTCCACAGGTAAATGCGTTAATAGAAACGGGTACTGAAGTTGAGGAAATTAGGGAAGGTAGCAGCCTAGTTTTTGGCTTCTTCAAGATGCAGAATTGTGTGCTCGAAGGTAAAGATGGAAGAAAAATTAGTATGCTGGCGTACTTTCAGTTCAATTGACTATCTTAATTCTAATCTTAATCCCCCTCAGGGGGATACAACTGTTGTATCTATGGGAATTAGCGCTCCCAGGGGGACTATGTGAGGGCCCGAGCTAAGGGTTAGGTAGGCTTCCTTTTTGTTGGAATAACATAGGTTTTTGTTCTGTTACGGACCATCTTTTTTCGGTTCACTGCTGTCCTGTTTTTTCAACACCTACTACTTTCTTCTTCAACTTTGATCTTGTTTCATAAACTTCTTTCTCATCTTACTGTTTCTATGCCCTTTCTGCGTAGATTCCACGTTCCCTAAACTCCATACTAAATGGTGCCTTCCTCCTTCCTCTCTTTGGATCGCCTTTGTAGCGGATAGGGAGGCTTAAACTAACTAATAATCTAATCTAATCTAATCTAATCTTAATCCGTGTTTTTTCACTGGGGGAGGATCCAACGTGTTGTCTCATAAATGAATGCTCCTTAGCTATGGATGAGAAAATTGATCTTCAGGAAAGGAATGGTACTGGAATGGCTTACGTACATTTCCAGGCCTGCTCATAGAAACTGTGACGTCACAGCCGTGTTCGAAGATTTCTCGCCATTTGCGATGAATCGAATGGGTGAAGTTGAGTAGCCACAACCGGTCGTTGATTTCCCATTTAATGAAGCGTATATGCAATGATAATTTTTCTGTTTAATGAACAAATAAGAAAATTCTGTTTCGGATTTGAAGTTTTTATTCGACAAAAAATAGAAGAATAGTCAAGCTTGTTCGGCTCTGCGTTGTCCCGCGCGATCATACTGGACAATTTGATCGAAGAGAGTACTGTACTCGCTCATTTTCTTGCAGTAATGGTAGGTTAGGTTCTCCATTTAATCACTTGGGTAAATAAGTTACGTATCGTCAGGCTTCATCACACAATTTTCCTTTAATGCAGATCCTTTACAATGCGAGGTCGGTAAAAAGCGCGTTACAACAAAAGTTTAGCACAGACCAACAAATCAACAGAAACGCTCAAAATTTATCGCTTTCACTGATATCTGCCTAGAGAACAGGCCTGATTGATTAAAAGCTAGTTCACTCCAACTGCGATTTCC
Organism: Platorchestia sp. MABIK; assembly: GCA_014220935.1. Classification (NCBI taxonomy): domain Eukaryota; kingdom Metazoa; phylum Arthropoda; class Malacostraca; order Amphipoda; family Talitridae; genus Platorchestia; species Platorchestia sp. MABIK. The sequence goes on along the minus strand of JACJUY010001665.1, from coordinate 103,331 downwards.
TCTTTCAATACGCTTATAAATGAGAAAGTACTAAAGTCCTATTTTGAACGACTCTATTCATTCAAATTTTTTATTTTCACCACCGACGTAATTTTTTATTCCTCAGACGTAATAATTCAGCCGGAAATTATGTTATTTATTGTTATTAATTAGGTTATTTATTTACTTGAATTTGATTCATTTAAAACTATCGTCAATGTTACGACCGGTAAGCAGTGTGACATTAGTGTTGTAAGTCCATGATTCACCTGAAAATTTAGAACTTCTGTTACATTAGTTTAAGACTTTACCACGACGCAGGATATCTCATGAGAGCGAAGAGAATAGATCATTTAGTTTGGACTGGAGAAAACGGGGAATGTAAGTACAAAGCTTATTTACACCCAGGATGCCTTGAGCTCAGAAAACCAACTTGAAAAGGAAGAGAAAAAACGCGAAAAAGAAAGGACGAAGGAAGCATGAAAACCGTAAAAAGCTAAGTCGGCTCGAAAAATATAATTCCCAAAGACTCAACAATAGCTGAAGTAACCTAATAGTAATAGTAACCTTTCACCTGGGGTCGCCTGTCCCAATAGCATAGTATGGGCAAGTCTAACTGCGCTTATCCTACTACCTATCCTATGCCTCGTGAGAGGATAGAATGCATTGCTCATGTACTCGTAACCTATGTACACATCTCCTGCGCACATGGAGGCTTGACGCTCGGCTTGTGGTTCTGAGCTTCTTGCTGCCAACTAAGTGTAATGTTCTCAAAATCTTGTGTTTTGTATTGTTATGGATTTTCCTTGGATTCTTCGATGCTTTTCTGGAGCTCGAGTGAAGTGAATTTTAAACCGATGTCTCGGGTCAAATTATTTTAGAGCGTGAGCTAGCATTTGCTGCATGTTTTCACCCCCGGTTGGTGCTCTGAAGTAGATAGTAAAGTGCGTTTTCGGGACTTAGCGTTCCTCAGGGATGTGTAGGATATTTTAATTAATTTCAGAGGGTATGCTGATAGTGTCTGTCCTCGTTAGTGCACGATAATGAACTAGCGCTCCTGGGTGGTAAGCCTTGCAACCCTTCGCGAAACCAACAACACTTGTTGCAGTTTATAGAGCTTTTTAGACTCGTCGTTAGGTTGGGGTAGGACTTCTCTTACGTTCTTCAATACTTAGTGTCGTTGGTACGGCTGGGGTCTTGTCCAATCTACTTCCTGCACGAGTGTTTCCGTCTTTTATTCTTATTTCGCCTCATCAAAATACTTACGTAGTCCCGTAGCGACCTGCAGTAACCGAGGCACCAAAATTTTGCACCCTTTTGGTGCCACTTGACCGTTAACTTCAGCTGGTTGTTGTGTGATTATCATTTAACTGAAATGAGTATGATTATTATTTAAATAGAATGAACCGGTTGTTAAGCCTTCAATATAATACTAATGGCGCAGGCAGCACGGCCAGACTCAGAGGCATGTTAGCAAGAGCGCCCTTTGAGACGTCAGCAGAGGGCCGGTGGGGCGCGGCGTGGCGGCACCAGAGGGCAGACTCGTGATAGTTCACCGCTGGAGATTGCGCGCCCCACAGCTACACCTCACGAACACCAGTCAGAGATCTTGACCCCTCATTATGCCGTGTGCTAATGCCTCTACGCACCGCAGTCCTACGTAGACTTCTAAATTTACGAGTGATCTATCGCTTGAGAACGCTTGTAAAGAGTGTAAATGGTTCGTTTATTTATCGAGAGATGCTTTCCATTCTCAATTCTTTAGCCTTTCGAATGGAATATCTGGCTGAATGAAAATGATAAGCTTCTTCAATTTCAACTTGAAGCATGAAAAAATTTGATTTGCTGCAGTTAACCTACTGGTGCAATAAATAAAACCCCTGGCTAAATGAGAATAATTTTAAGCTTCACGGGTCTCTTCAAATGTTCACTTGAACTAACATACCATAAATCTATCGTTCAGTTCACAAATATTTCAGTTTCTCTGTTTTTAAAGTAAATTTTCAAAAGCTTAGCGTTAAATGCAGAATGCAGTTCATCTCCTCGCCAACACTGATATGGCATCAAAGTAATCTCTACGAAATACTGCGCATCTCCTACTCGATCCCTGTTAAGTCGATTGGGCATTACTCATTTCTGTTCAGGTGTGAAACAGCTCAAGGTATGAGTCACTCGGTTTAAAATAGACTTTAACATACGTGCCAGTATTAAATTGCGGAAGCAGAAACAAAATTCAGTACTTTTTGCCCGTATTTTGTTCCAATGGTATCGCTTGATGCAAATAGACGCTAGAGTAATCCAAGTATGCGGTAGGAAAGATGACCTCGGTAACTCCGAACGAACATGCATTACAAAACACTCAGTTTCTAAAGCGCTGTTTTAGGGCTGCTGGAAAGCAGAAATGGATAAAATTAAAGAAAGAACGTATGCGAAGCATTCGGCACGCTCTTGCTTGTTCATCACGCAGAAGAAATTATTGCATATCTTTGAAATATGGAAATCATTTTATATCCGCAACTGGAGAGTCATGAATAAAAATTTTCAATCTTCTTCGAATGTTAGGCGCTGAAGAATAGTTCTCATACATTGGATTATGGAATTAAATCAATTGAGAATTCTCATTGCACCTCATTGCTGTAATTGAAATCTATGCAGTAGCACTTAGTCAGTCCCTCAAATCGAATTCGAGGCAAAGATATTTTTTAAGGTAATCCTTAAGTGATTAAATCGGTTAGGCGGCGAAAAACATGCATGCAGGCGGCGAAAAAGTATAACGGCTTGCTGATAAAATTATACTAATGTAATAAAACTATGAAAATAAAAAATATAAACATGATACTGTAAATATTGCTCGTTTCTCATACGTTCATTCAAATACTATCAAACACCATCTCGAAACGGAGATATGGAGCAAATACGTAGAAGACACGTTTTACATCAGCAAGTAGAAAATGCGCGAACAGATGTTCTCGAGAACATCATTTCATGAGTTAGCTCGCATTTCAGGCCCCGCATCCCAGTCTAACTTTTTCACCGTTGCTTTTATAAATTTAGCCACCCTATGCAGAAGCTATACTTGGACGGCTAAAATCATAGATACCCCCTTACATGCGTTGCTTTGATAGTCTATGTTGATAGAGGTGAGTACTTACCATGACATCGTGGATGCGAAGCTCGTATCAGTCTCCGGGTTAATGGAATGTTCTCACTCCTTAGTGTAAGTACGCATCTTTCCTGCTCAAGTTATTGGAACATTAGTAACAAAATATTACTAACTACCGAGAAAGAATAACTAAAATAGTTTTAATTGAACTATTTACGTATTACACGAAGATTGAAACAACGGTTTAAAATTAAAGAATGCCCTCAATGTATCTGTCTCATATTGTCCGTAAAAAGAGTTCTTTTAGCTTCGTGTCGCTAGGTATTAAGCACCACTCTAGACCCAGAAAGACTGGCTTGATCAGTCTGGCAATCGCTATATTTTCACCATAGTATTAGCCACTTTTCAGGTGATTATAAAAAGGAATACGACTCGTATAAGAGGTTGGAGGAGCAATTACGTTACATATTGAGCTTATACTTCACTCACTTACTTCGTTTGCTTAATATAAGAAGAAGCTTAAAAACGTTCAATTGTAGTAATTGGGAGGTCAGAAGAGATGTTTCCTTGGTAGAGCCTTTAAAAATTTCACACAACTACCACAAGAGAGTAAGCATCAAAGGCTTAAGTGAAATTTCTTTCAAGAATATCTAAGCACACACTGCCATTAATAACTGTTAATAATTACAGCAATAAAAGATTAATTCTCTTTAGGTTCAACTCATGGTCAATGAAAGTGCAAGTTTAGCGTTGCGAATTTAAATATCGGTAAGAGCAATATATAGAAATTTTTATATTCTGAACTCTTTATTCTATCAGTTTTATCAGTTTAAGACTTTCATGCTGAAATCTTCCGATAGCAAAGTTAATGAATTCTGTCCTCTCAGGGGGCATTAGGTAGGCACCAGGTTTAAGTTAGTTAGGTGTGCTTCTTCTATGCTGTGGCGACTGGTGCTCGCTGGAGGATACTGGATGGTCATCTCAGTTATATATATGTAGAAAAGCCTTCGGGATTACTGTCTTTCGTGGCCACTTTGCTTCTTGCGGTTTTCATGTCTTCTTCTCTATCACATCTTTGTCGTTTTTCTCTTCCTAATTTGTTGTTTCTATGCGCAGGGGAGCCTGCGTGAGGGTACAATTAACTTGTACATAGATTTTCCACTTTCCACACTATATACTTTAAGGTCCATTCTTTTCATTCCGTTAAGATCGCTTTTGTTGTAGTCGCTTTTGCATAAACTTAGATAATATTTTACCTGATATTTTAAATTATAATATAGAGAAATAACAGCAACTGTGGTACAGTTGCTGTTCATATGCTTTGCTACAATACTCTGATTTTTTATTTTAACACGTAGACTACGATTGCGCGGGTCGTAAAGTTGATTTGGTTGGGTTGTAAGAAAGACTGGTAAAATCGACACACCTGCTCGAATAAGTTTCCATCCTTTGTGAGAAATGTACAAAATATAAGTGCTCAAAAACATTTTCATTGTATTATAATATTCCTTCAAAAATACATTGCAAAATGGTTTGAAATGTTAGACACTGACTTCGGTGCGTATATGAACAATTTATCAAGTGGTTCACATTTGTCCCACTCCGTAGTCACCGTGTTAATATGTGAAAACTCGCAGAACCAGTCTAAAAGATTTTTTAATTATTGAGCAGAGTGTTTTTTCCTGCAAATCCCACGTCGTTGCAAGCAAAAATAGTTGAATTATGAAAAACAGGCTCTCACTTGCGACTCTACTCGAACCCATACATCTCCCTCAAGTAATTACAGCAGTCTTGTAATATACCAAATTGACATTATACGTATTATTTATTATTGATCATTAATTAATTATTGACATTATTGATTTGAATGTTTGTTCTACCAAGCAACGATTTGCGGTGAAACTTTCTTAATTTTTATGAGGTATTTTTTAATTTAATTTGTCATTAAGAAGGCAGGTAAAAAATACTTGCATTTGGAAAAAATGCTCAAAATACATCGAATTGAGAATTCATACTTAGCTACCGCTCGTCATTATAAGAATGTTCGATACGTAGAGTAATTGAATGTTTATCCCGGAAATTATTCCTTAAATCTTTCAATTCAAATGGCCAAAAAGGAGAATGTTGAAATTATTCTCGTTGGTATTTTCACGAACATCGTGCGTGCTCTTATTTTTCTGCCAGCCTTCACTTCAACCTAAACGGCCTTGCTCTCTCTGAATATTCCTGCACTTGAATGTGTTCTTTTGAGTAATGGACTCCAATCTGTTATTATAGAGGATGCATTACGAGCTCCTGCATCATGAGAGTAGGATCATGGTGAAGTGCCACACGTTCTGCAAAATGATTAAGTCACGGCTCATTGGTTCTTTTAAAACCCGCTTTTGTAGTCCTTGCAGCACCTATCGATCAATTCTAATCGATGTCCGTGGCTGACCATTTCTTGAATAAACTACACGACTACACAACGAAAGAGAAAACAAAATCGACTGCATAAGTAATGCTCTCAGAACTTATGAGCTTAGCCCTCAGAATTGAGATCATTATACAGAGTGACCGGCACTTTGTTTAGCAAACTTTAACTCGAGGTTGGGAGCACTGAAATAAATACTTTTTACTCAATTATAATAAAGTCGAAAATACTTCGTTTAAGAGTTATAAGGACTTGATATTTTCGCATGGCTACCAAAGTTTCCTGATATTACTCACCTAAATTTCTTCCTCTGGGGATATTTAAAGAGTTTGGTGTACGAAACACAGATTCATTCCGAAAATGACGTTATCAGGAATTATTGAAGCCTTCGCAAGGATTCGTGAAGCCCCTGGTGTCTAGGTTTTCACCATGACACGACTTGAATGCAGTTTGTTGCATTAACACAATGCAATTTCTCGTGAATCATGGCGTTGAACTCCAAAACCGTCTCCTAACGATGCAATTTAGAGGATTTGGTATGCTCCTTGACGAATACTGTGCAAAATAATAAAGGTGAGTGCAAATTACGGATGATGTTAATAATTGTTTCTGTCTGGGAGTTGCAACAAGTTATCATAGATCACGGTGAAGGAGAGGAAGAAATTACAAATAATTATGAGAGGACTGTAAAATGAGAATCTTTCAAACTACTATTTTTACCTACACCTTATTTACATTATCTTAAAACTACGCAAATGAAAGTTCATTATAATTTGTAACTCATTCAAATAATGGATTTCAATTCAAAAAGTTCTAAATTACACTTTACCATCTCGAATTCAATTGGCTAAACGTTTATTGCAGTAAGACGTTTTTGCTTTATTATGGAAAACTAGACAATATTGAGTGCGCTAATTCGACAGTACATAAACAGCATCAGAAAGTTAGCAAGTGTTTGAGGGTTTGTTGTGGTTGTTCATTCGGGACTCGTCGAGGCATTGAGATCCAGCTCATGCAGCCTCAAGTCTTGACCATTGTGAGTGAAGGGAATCTTGAGTCACAAATTCTCACTCTCGTACAGAATCTTTTTGTGGGCTGAGAGCTTCATGGAAAACTCCCTCGAAGTAATAGTTTTGGTCCAAATTGTGCTAAGTCTGACAAATTTTGAACGGATGAATGGCTAAAGGCCAACCAGTCAGAAAGGTCAACAGGCCAAGCCTGTTTTAAATTAGATAAGTTATTTAAAACTTCTCTAACTGCAACGAAAACATTTAAATGAGAGGAAGGCATCATTTAGTATGAAATTAAGGAAACGGAGAATCTGTGCAAAAAATGTGCTCCCACACAACTAAAGTACACGGAAGCAGGAAGTTAGGAAAGAAGTTCATGCAACAAGATAAAAGTTGAAGAGAGCAGTAGGTGCTGAAAATAGGACAACAGTGAACCGAAAAAAGATGGCCCTTAAAAAATCAAAAACCTAATGTATTTCAAAGAAAAGAAGGCCTACGTGACTTTAGCTCGGGACGGCCGACGCTGCTCCTCAGCCGCCTGTTCCGGGCCGATGCTGGAGAACATGGACAACCGCACACCGCTACGGCACTAACGAGGCTCTTGCCTCTAGCGTTCTTGGGCATCTCATCCTACACCAGATGCAATTTAATATCAATTCAACACAGATAAGAAACATTCATTAGCCAAGTAAAATACGTGTTGTGTTAGATCATTTTCTTGGGAAATCCAATTCTTGAAATGAGTGAAATGTTCGAATCATATTGGCGAATTTAAAGCGAAATTGCCGACTACTGCAAGTTATCGGCGGAGTGCGGTAACAGGCATAAATACGGAATGAATTTGGAGGACCCGCAATCAGCGCACACGGACAGTTGTGGGGTGAAAGATCAGCAGCAGCTCTGTTTATCACACCGCTCGAGTGGCGCTCAGCCCGCTGGACAACGACATGCTTTTCGAGCCCAGCCGCCTGGTGGGCTACAACGACCACTCCAGGGAAGTGAAGCTGTCAAGGGTTCAACCTCTGTGCACTACAGTAAACTAGATTGAGCCTCAAGGATGCAAACAAGAATTTTCTTACAGACTAAATTCATAGAAGTCACTACACTTATTCGGGCCCACGGGTAGCTATCCTCAAATTTTACCATTGTACTAGCCATAAGAAACAATCAACTTCTGGATCGCTTGTGGTAAATAAATAGTTTAAAATTGTTAACAAAATAGCTCTAAGTCTAAAAACCTTAATTGATTCGAAAACCTTAATTTTTTCCTGAGCTGTTCACAACAGCTATAGGGTGCAGTTGAGTCTACGTCATTTTTATTTTAGTTTGCTATTGCAGATTAGATTTTAAATTAATTTCAAGCTCCCTAACCATGTATGATGGAGTTAAAAAACAGGGAATCTATGATAAAGTGTGTTCCCTAATAAGATCCTTAGCTAGTAGAAATAGCAAGTAATGGAGGAAGTTTATGAAACCAGATGAAAGTTGAAAAAGAAAGCAATAAGTGCTGAAAAACCGGACAGCAGTGAGCCTAAAAAAAGATGGTCCGCATGGAAGAAAAAATCTTACTCTACTTTAACGAAACGAGCGCCCACCTTACCTCCACCTTGAAACCTCACATTTTTCCTGAAGGAGTGCAAATTTTTATACTTTAAATAAACTAACTGTAACCGTCTGAGGTGGGTCAGCTAAATCATAATTTTGCCACATTAATCGCAGTCATTTTATAGATGAAATTTGTTCATTTTTTAAACGATTGGGTATCCCAACCTTGAAATTCTTCTTTTTCTTGAAACGTTAAACCTCTTATCCGTCGTCCAATTTTTTGATCAATTTGAAACTTTCTGACATAGTTCCCACAGAGCTAACTTAAGATTAGTTTTGCTAGGGCTGTGACCTGTGCTCTAATCATGTTGTCACAGCCTTAATAATCACACACATACATGCGTTTGATTGTGATTTACACTTGTATTTACACATTGTTCTAAATCACATCTATGTTATTTATTACAAATCACAAACATCACATAAGTGGGTGATTATTAGGGCTGTGATTATATGATAAGAGCATATCGTAACATCCCTAGATTACCATGTTTCAATAACACCTCCCTATTATTATTTTTTATTGCTATTAGTTTAAGACTTCCTAGCTAAACATTGGCGTTCTCAAAAGAACAAAAAGGGGCCATTTAGTATGGATTGCATTGGGGAATCTATGCATAAAGTATGATCTATGAACAAGGAATATTTGATGCCTTCTGCGGATAGAAACAACAAGTTGGCCAGTTAAAGGAAGAAAAGATAAAGAAGAGATAACGAAAAAAGTGTGAAACATGAGAGAAAAATATTAAGTAGGCACTGAGGCTATAATCCCGCAGGCTTTTCGAAAGCTGTCGTAACCTTACAGTATCTTGCTAGGGCACCAGTCCTCATAGAAGAGGCTAGGCAATTCTAACTTACCGGAGTCTATTGCCCATCCAACGGACAAAATATTTGACAAAATGGCAGGGGTGATACCACGCTTCTGAAGGACAATAATTACGGAATATGTCAAGGTAAACTACGGGAACAGTGAACATCGATTATATTCAACCGAGAGGAAAGAATATGAGAGTAAGAAAAGTTAGGATGATTCAAATCAAAGTTCAATTTAACGGTTAGGAATGGAGGCGCTATCTCTGCTTTAATTGAGAGATTTCTAATATTAGAGTTGTTTAAATTTCTTTAATATGGTGGAAACTAACACGTGTACCTATCTACTTACTTAAACAAAGTTAATATTAAAATTATCCTCGTCTTTATCTTACCCAACTCTGCTTAACATTATATAAACCGTAGCAAACACTTGATTTTGATTCATACAGCAACTAACAGTTAACTTCATAAACTTCGGATGTCAAGGGATACATCGTGTACATGAAGTAAATAAGGAACTCGACAGCAACAAAAAAAAGTGATAAATGCGATCAGGCATATTTTCTATTTATGATATCAGGAGAATGGCCATTCTATGAAAAGAGTATATCACCTTCAAAAGAAGAAGTCGTAGTTCTTGCAAGGAACTCGACAGCAGCAAAAAAAGAGTAAAAATGCAATTAGGCATATTTTCTATTTATGAAATCAGGAGAATGGCCATTCTATGAAAAGAGTATATCACCTTCAAAAGAAGAAGTCGTAGTTCTTGCAAGGAACTCGACAGCAGCAAAAAAAGTGAAAAATGCGATCAGGCATATTTTCTATTTATGATATCAGGAGGGTGGCCATTCTATGAAAAGAGTATATCACCTTCAAAAGAAGCGGTCGTAGTTCTCGCGTCCCGGAAGTCAACCTGTTAATGACAGTGATGGAACTCAGCATATATTTTCATCACAAAAGTTTGGACATAAATTACGCTGTTTCGAACCAAGAGGCCACTTATAACAACTATCATGATAAAACTAAATTTTTATTGTTCGTTGGTTATTAATTGGCATATCAAAATAATGATTTGTGCCCCAATATTGTGTTGTTACGACAAGATATCGGATAAAATTTAGACACTGTCCATCATGTTGTCGCCGAATGAGAGGAGATATTGTGAGAGGTCAAACTCATATTCTTCAGCTTTTTGAAAAAATAGGAGGGAGTAAAATTGATAATTGTGTATTAAAAATAATTTCACTGGAACTTGTTTCATAAAAGATCTATTTAAAGTACAGTCTCACTAGGTAACCATTTTTTACCTGTTCGTACAAATTCACGTGAGGACTCAGTTATTTTGGTTTAAGAACTTTTTAAGATTTCTTTACAAGTCCTACTAGTACCAAACAAGTGTTCTCAACCAGTACAGACGAACAAGTGATCTCAACTAGTACAGACGAACAAGTGATCTCAACTAGTACAGACGAACAAGTGTTCTCAACCAGTACAGACGAACAAGTGATCTCAACTAGTACAGATGCTGGCTCGGGTGATACCACACAACGGGTGGCTATAGCTGTCCAGTGTCTGACACTCATCACGATGTCGTCGGATTCAGATCCACAATAAATACTGTGGGCAACACTTCATCACATTTCATCAACCATTCGCTATATTTTTTCAGAATTTAGAATTTAAATAATCGACTGCTCACATTTTTATAAGCAATAGCATCTTGATGTGTCGAAAAATGTTAAGTAGCGTCGTATTTGTTCCATGGGGAGCTAACACACGATCGGTTCAGTGAATTCTGCACTCTGACGCTCGCTGAAACACTCATCGTATTTCGTGAGCATTATCTTGCGGCATGCTCTACACTAGATATGTGAAGGAAGTCCATTATTAGGGCATTTTAGTGGAGGCTCCTCCTGTTGACTTGAAGGTTCGCTTGCAGTTAATTGCATTTTTATGACCGCCAAAGTTGTCGAGACCCTCCGCGCTCTAAGTGTGGCGAATTAAAAACGCCTGCAGAGCCCAGCCAACATGTATGATGTGCGTGAGGTAGTTGTCATTTGTTCTGATTACAAAAAAGTGGATCTCGTTCTGAACAGTTCTGTGCTGGTATAATATTTAATTGGTCGGGATGTTTGCATGGGTGTAAAGTGAGCCGAGGAAGACTGCTGGAGCATAATACATTCGCTGGCGTCTATTGAGCGGCGAGGTCCAGTCACGACGTGGCCTCTAGCAAAATCCCTGCACTTCGCCCTAGCTCACAAAACCTCGTCGACTTCCATTCGGAAATCGTCCAACTTTAGTTTAACTCTCAAGTTTGCGCGATCAACGACAGTGTCGTAGGCAAACAGAAAGCAAGCTTATAATTATGCCATGAAAAGTTGTTCTTGAAAATTTTCAAAAGATACAAGGCACAATGTTATGAATTTTAAATGGGTTGGAAAGGCTTCCGGTGAGCGAATCATTGTGGAGCTCCGGAGGAAGCGAGAGGTGGTGGGAGACCATATCGCTCTGGCGCGTGCACGCTCGGTGAACTATGGAATCCTGCCTAACTGCTTGCCAATACGGTAAAAAAACGTACAGATTACGAGGCCCTTAATGTTATGCTTCAGAGGCGAGCTAATCATTTGTACATAAAATATAGTTTATTATTATTCCGCTTTTTCGCTTGAATACTCGCAAACCGGTTGCTTATTTCGAGCCTGTACTGAAGTTTATGACATTGCCATCGCTTATTGTCGACAATGATGCGCAGAAGCGAAAATGTTGGCCTGAATGGTACTTTGCCTCGTTGCCAAAATTTATTTATGGTATTCTCAAGTTAACGAATGTAGCATATTTATTTCACTAATCACAACACAAAATGACTCGACATCTTTACCCTTGGCTCATTTCAGACTATCAAATATTTTTGTACTCTAGTGTAATTTTTGTACGAAATATTTCAGAGAAAAAATTACAATTTATCCACGTTCAAGATGATTGTGTTCAGAATGGTATTATTTAGCTTACCATTATGTACTAAAATGCGGAAACAATAATGTACCGTTTTTATGCTAAATTTTCCGTAAATATTAGAATGGAAACAATCAGCTAGAAAGAGTCGCATAAATAGATTAAATTAGTCAAAGAAACTTAAATTGCCGAATAAATTTAGTAAAATTTGCACGAAATTCTTTCTTATTGATCCAAAATAATGCTGGTACTGCGATTCGGAGGAGCAATTTCTTTGTCAAGACTGCTCAGCAACGAAATATCATCGAGTACGGTTTTCAGGTTTTTAAAAACAACTTTCACCATGATTTCTCACTGTGGTAGATGAGCTGGCCGTAAAATTCGCGCCAAATAATGATGAGGCTAGCGTCTGATCAGTTGTTGAAGAACATAAATACGAGAAAGTGTTTCTACAACTTCATGACTTGTTTTTCTTCCCTTTCTCGGAAACCCCCAAATGGCAATTAAGGTAACGTTAAAGAGTGCAAGGTACCTTTTTGGGATAAAAAGAGTAGACAATATCACTGAAAATCTTTGTATTTTGTTCACTTTCCGCACTGCAGGGCGTCAAGGTTCGCAAGAGGAGGGTAATATTGGATCCCTACCGTAATTTGGTACGGAACTAACAATGGGCTATTAGTTTTTGTGCAGTTCACTCTCCTTTGGAGCGTCCAACCATTGGTCACTGCGAACCTCAGACCGAGTCACGACTCCGCCATAATGCTCGAGAATTTCACCTCCGAGATAACCTACTCAACACCGCCCAAAAAAACCTAACCGGCCGCACAAGCCTCACGCAAATGGTAAGAGATCTGTAATACGCCAGATGTAAATCCTCGGTCTCAAGGCAGTGCACAAGTCGGCCGGTTTGTGGCCCGATTGCTGCACCTTCAGAGACCAGGAGGAAAATCTCGATCTCGAGACAAGCCAAGCCTCTAGTGAAGCTAAATCATAAAATATAAATAGTAACTTCCTCAGATTTTCGTGCATTATTTTAAAAGAAGCTTCGAGCCAGCCAAGTGGGTATATGCTCTCATAAATGCTGCACTTCCAACTTGACTTGGCGCTCGCATATGCAAATATTCCCTCTGAAGTTCATATGATCCGTTTTGCAAAATTATGAGTTATTTTGCCAAAATTATTTGATGGTCAAGATACTCATTAACCGTGTTAATTTTGAATTATACCCTTCCGTTTTCACGGTTCAATAGACTATGAATTTTAGCTCATGAAAAAATCAAATAGCTTATTTTTTTCATCAGTAAACAGTGAAGAATTTCAATGTGAAGTAAATTCATGAGCAGGCAAAGAAACTCGAAAAAAATAAGACACACAATCGTTTATCTATTGTTCCAGATGTTAGTCTGCCATGAGAATTTTTCAAAGCTGCCAAGCATCTAAGAGAACAAATATTTCATCGAAGCTTTTTGTTTAACCCTCCACAGAAGCTAACGTTAGTCATTGCCCATTGCGGATACATTTGACACAAACATGTACTTCACAAACTCGATGATGACAGTAATCAGTTTGGCCCATGAAACATGTTAATACAGCCCTTTGTAACTCCAAAGTAACGAAGCTGAAGAAGAAGGTCGGAGGGGCTGAATAACAGGATGTAGCGAACCAAAAAAAAGATGGTCTTTACCAAAATAAAAACATTTTATTTCAACAAAACAGGCATGCCTAACCTTAACTCTCAGTTCGGGACTTCACATTTTCCACCTGGGAGCGATAATTCTCATAGATGCAATAATTGTATCCCCCTGATGGTTGTGCAATCCGCCAATAGCACGCAAAACCATACGATTAAAAAAATTATTGATGGGAACTTCCAGCTGCTAAGTTTGCTAGGCAAGATAAAGACGGGGTTTTCCACTGCCAATGAAATCAGGCCAAGGTTGTCAGTAATTAACGTCTGAGTGAAGTCAACACTCCAATTTTACTAAACAAAACTCTATGAATCCTAATTAACGTTTGTTATGACTCCTGGATTTTACTTAGTGAACCCAACCGTGTTAGAGTATGCTTAAAAATTAAGAGTTTGAAGAGTGGTAAGCGCTGCATCTCCCAACTGACGAACGCATGTAGAAGACATACTGAGAATATAAGTGAAGAGTTCAGTGTTTCTATTGAGCATTGTAATGCACCTATTGATCACCATACAGCACCTATTGGCAATCATACTCTACCTCTTGACACCATACTGTACCTATTTTAATCCCCATTGATCACTATATTACGCTTATTAACCACCATATTTCGCTTACTGACTACAATACTGAACCTATTGGCTACCATTTTACGCTTATTGACCATCATGCTACCCCCACCGACCACCGTACTTCGCCTACTGACCACCAAACTGCCAGCGTTGATCACACATTACACCTACCATGACCCCCATGCATACTATACCTGGTAACCATCATACTACGCCTATTGAGCACCGTGCTATGCATATTGACCACTAAACTGAAAGCATTGATCAAATTTTGCACCTAATGACCCTCTTCAAAAATTTTTGTCCTAGAATCTAAAAATTCTGCATTTTTACCGAGTAGAATAATTGTTCTGTACTTTCTGAATCGCTTTTAAAATCACTAGTGGTGCCAGACTCTCAGAGACTTGAAAAGAAAAAGTTCAGGAGATGCAGAATTTATTGCTCAATAGTTACGGACCTAAAAAACTTTCCTCTTATTCGGGTGGAAGAAAATCGTTGCAAACCGCGTAGAAAGTTAAGGGCAAATTGCTCAAAATTTATCGAAAACCTGCGTATACTGTACTTCTGCTTCCAGCATTCGAACATGCATTCGCTAATTTTTGAATCATTTGTACACTGAAAAGCAACTTCTTCCAAAGCCCACTATAAACAGGTATGAATTTTGTGAAGAAAAAATTTAATCTTACTGTGGAATAATGAACGTAAAAATTAAAGTTAATTTGAAGAATACAATTCGACTTTTGAAGACTAAAATTCATCAAGTTAAAATTCAAGCGAAATTGAGCAATCACATTTTTATTGTTCAGGGTAAGGTTAACAATGAAAAAATCTACATACGTTGAAGAAAAAATTGTTAACAATTTGAGAAATTGAAGGAATTTGTACGCAGAAGAACCAGTTAATGGTATCTGCTCTGTACCGTTACAAATTCAATAGCAGTTAAACGCAAAAATTTTCATATTAATGGTTGACTTGATGCTGAGCCAACGCACTAATGAAGGACCTCCACGGTAATTTTTTCAGAAAACGGACGGGTAGCAAAAACACCCTAAGTTCGGCATTGATTTGTATCACGTTTTGACGTATAGGAACAACACATGAGACGAAAGTTCTCGGTTGACAAACTCAGAAGCTAGTATAAGTTTTCCTTTTTTACAAGATGAAAACGACGTTCGGTTAACCAAAATTTTACCCGGAGGTAGTTATAGTAACTTGCTATGCACCATTAGGTAACATATTATCAGACGGATTTGTTAACTTTTTCCATTTGTGAGACAGACGTATTCAAGTCTCAACTCTATAGGGGGCAGCCAACTGTTCAATGATACGCTCGAATTTACACTGTTGTGAGTAGTCGAGATTCTTCAAGAAGCTGACTGAAATTTGCAAAACTCCATACTTTATTTCCTCATGTCATTAACCCACTCTGAGATCTGGGCCCATTACTAAGAACCGCGATCATTACTAAGAAGCAGTCATGAATATCCAAACACTATATCAAGTACGATATCCAAATTAAACCATGCAAGAAACCAGAACTTTCACAACTGAAGCGGCACTCAACCTCCCTCTACAAGTTGATACCAGGTGCAGGTACAGTCACATCTGTTAACGTCGAAGATGAGATTTCAGTAGAAAGACCTCTATGGCATTAAATTTCGGTTTATTTGCCAGGTATAATAACTAGCAATGTACAATTTCCTGTTCCAAATAATTCAGTCACTCTATTGAAGCACGCTCAATTTTTTCATTTTAATCTTTTAAATTGCTGCATCAGATATTTCTCATAATTTTGATGCTTGTAAGTAAATCCTTGTTATTTTTTCAATTTTTCTAGGGCTAAATCGCGTGGTAACTTCAGCACTAGCCCGGAGGAGGAGCTCTATCTAAGCAGCAAATAGCCACATAATAGCAAACAGCCGTTAAGGCTTCTTGATGGGGTATGACTTCAAATCATATCTGCTCAGGTTTGCATATCTTACCATGAAGTCAACCCCCAAAAAAGTCTCAGCAAGTTTGAATTTTTCACTCGTGTATCAAGTGTATTATCACAGCAAATAACCACTAACCTAACCCACAGGCGGAGTTGCTGCCAACTCACTCTGAGACGCCAAATGCATGGAGCACTCCTGCAGCAAGTTTTCAGCTTTTTTACCCACACCCTTGTTCAAGCAGCTTTCTATAGACTCGAGAGATTCACACAGAACAGGAATTTCAGAGAAGATTGGTGCCCTTGCAAGTTTTTTTGACTTTTCTCGAGCATAACAGCTTTCGGGAAGGCTTCCCGAGACTGCCGTTTACCCTCTTGCACGCAATGTCTGCGGAATTTTTACAGCTGATGGCATAGATGGCTCCACGTTATGTCTACTGAATGCTCCCAAGCAATGTAAACGTGTTTTCCCATTTGCTCATTCGTATACTAAACTTTAGGAGTTTTCTGTAAATTATGGCTGTGAGTCGACAATGAAGTGCAAGACACTTGCCGGTTCTTTTTTCATAAATAATCACATCCAGTTGAAAGTTCATCACAAGCACCATGAGGCTTAGAGAACACAGACTAGTAGTAACGTAAGATTATATCCAGTCGATCGTTCAGTTGTACACGAACTTATGCGAACTTCAATTCATTAAATGCATACAAAAAGTAAGCGCGAGTAATTCAATTAATGCGATGCTCTACTCAAATAAGATGGCACAGTGTAACCCAAATGCTCTAGTCAAATAAGATGGCACAGTGTAACCCAAATGCTCTAGTCAAATTAGATAATACAGTGTAACCCAAATGCTCTAGTCAAATAAGATAATACAGTGTAACCCAAATGCTCTAGTCAAATAAGATAATACAGTGTAACCCAAATGCTCTAGTCAAATTAGATAATACAGTGTAACCCAAATGCTCTAGTCATATAAGATAATACAGTGTAACCCAAATGCTCTAGTCAAATGAGATAATACAGTGTAACACAAATGCTCTTTTCAAAAATACAATGACATAGTGTAACTCAAGACTCGTCAGCCAAAACTGAGGAGGTAGAGCAGTCATTCTGAAGCTCGTTTGGACAGAACACCTCTGATTGCAACGAGCTTGTGGCTGCACAGCGGGACTGAGGTGACCGTGGACGCCAGGAACGGGGTGGTGTGGCCACTGGGTTTGTAGCTCCCAGTCAATGGGCGGTCATATCTCACCGGCCACCACAGGGCAGCGTCCCCCCCACCATGCCAGCCCTCCCCCTCAGTGCAGAGTTCGTCACGAGGCGCTCCAGGCTAGGCTAGGAGAAGGGCTCCTTTACTCATATGGGAAAAAAGCCGAGCTCTGTAATCACCCATCCCAATACTGCACGAGCGCTCGCCGCTCTAGGCTCCTTCGTCACGCTCATCAACTACTAAACTCGTCTCAACTGTTCTCAAGTCCCTTGCAAAACGAAGCTTGGTTTCTCTCTTTCATTATATGAACAGTGACAAGATGTATTTGCTAGCAGCAGTCGGAAACGCAATGATCCTTCAGATCTGTGCATGCTCTATGGGCGCTCGAATTCAGAGGTTGAACTGAAATGAAATTTTCTTAATCGTACTGCAGAGGTTACGACTGATGGATTGCTCAAGAGTAGCGTATTCCTACGAGTGAGTATAGTAATGGGAGAGCTCTAATGCGGTTCGAAAAGTATTTAGCTAGCTATATCACACCACTCGATTGCTCATTTTTTGTCACTGAAGTGAGATCACAAGAAAAAGATTAGATTAGATGTTCGTATAAACCTCCCTAACATCAGCAAAGGCGTTCTGAAGAGAAAAAGGAGGAAGGCACTATTTAGTGTGGAGTTAAGGCCCTGCAGTGAACCGAAAAAAAGATGGTCCGTAGCGAAGCAAAAAACGTATTCTATTTCAACAAAACCAATTCTATTTCAACAAAACCAATTCTATTTCAGTAAAAGGAAGGCATATTAGCTCGAGACCTCACATAATCCCCTTGGGAGCGCTAACTTCCATAAATACAATAGCTGTATGACCCTGAGAAAATCACAAGGAAGTGGAAAAGGTGAGTTTTTTGCTATCATTACCCTCGTTGATTCACAGGAATAAGACCTACCGAAAGTACATTATAAAGTTTTCAAGAAGAAGCACTCAGGATAAATTCATACCGTAAAACCGGTCACATCTTCACAAACAAAACTGACAAATATATTCAAACATTTCGAATATAAGACCGCCTTTGACAAATGAAATTTGGAAAACCATCTTCTTTGTACCAATTCAAAACATTAGAGCACAAGCAGAGTAACCACAATAAAAAAATATAATTTTAGACACTTCTACGGAACATTTGCCATCAAGTTAACATGAGACCTTAATAAGTATGATGCAGCGCTGTGACATCTGTGATCGCTATAGGCTGACGTCCCAGAGCTGTCAAATACGAACAATTAAACAACATAAATCTCAGAGAATAAATTTTGACAGAGGGTGAGTGTGGCCTTGTGACCACAATGAACAAATGTCTCTCAAGCAAACAGATTTCCTCTAGTCTCATGTGAACATTTTGTGGATTGGGAAGAGCGCTTATAGTCCTGCGTGAGCACTCCGTAGACTGTGTTACCACGAACACTTAAGTATTGATCTTCGTCAACACGTTGGCTTTATAAAGAAGAAAAACGGTAATACGTCACGCAGGAAATATTTGGTCAACCTTTGGAAGTAAACTCCCAGTTAATGATGAGGCGCATTTGCGGCATTTCTAAAAAATATCATCCCGATCAATGCACCCTTGTAGCCAGAGCTAGATTGATTTAAACCATGTGAAGCAATAAGCGAACACACAGCAGGAAGTAAAACACTTAATTGTTTAGAAGTGAGAAGCTTACAGAAGAAAATACTTTCATCGCTTTTGTCCACAACCAAAGATTTAGGCTAACACACTTGATGAGAGCCCATAGTAACATGTAGACTTCCGCACGGCTCTTGCGTCTCGTAAGAAAGTAAATCACAGGCCTTGCTGCTGCAGCTGCGGTGTAGATGATGCTGCCGAGGTGGTGGTGGTGGTGGTGTAGTGTGGAGGTGTGGCGCGAGAAGCTGATTCAAGAACTGCGTTGTTGAGCGGACTGTACAGCACCCAGCTGGTCACGACCGCCCTTAGGCACCTGCACCACCACCTGCCCGCCCACCCACCACCTGTCTCTTTCCAACGCTCACCACCCCCACCATATACCTCCACCCTCATCTGTGCTTCCCCAACTCCTACAATCCCCGAAGTTTTCTTTCCCCCCTGGCATTACTTGGCTACCATCTCCCACATCACTTATTCAGCCGCACGCATTTTCTTTTGAACATTTCGAACTTTTCTGCATCTTCCTTTCAGGAAGTGTACCAGGCATTGCTTCCGCCAGAAAGCCTGACGTCATCAGGTTGACGTATTTGCCCAGCAAGGCAACGACTTTATAATGAAACCCATGTGGGGAAATGAGTTAGAGGTTGTGCAAACCCCAGCAACACCTCACACATGCCCCAGCAACACCTCACACCTGCCCCAGCAACACCTCACACCTGCCCCAGCAAACACCTCACACCTGCCTCACACCTACCCCTATTCGTGGTAGATTACGTCGGTTCTTTCAATCGTGGGTCAAATTCTCGCCAAAATCTACGGTTTTCTTCTAACCCAAATGACAGAATCTAAATAAACGATTAATGCAATTAATAAAACAAAACTCAAGCATCCGTATCCATTAATGGCAGTCACTCGTGTAGAGGTTGGAAGTTAGATTCGTTTTTGATGGACTACGTGGTGGACTTCAATTTAATTCTTTCTGAAAACCAAGACATTCTTCTAACACAGAAGGCAACCTCTAGTAAAGTGTTTGCAAACACGATTTAAACTTACTTAAACTTACGCATGAGCTAATCCTATAACCCAATGCTAATGATCACGAGTTTTGGATTTTCTAGGTTTCATTTAAAACTTATTTCTGAACACACGTATACAACACTGACTACTGCGATCATAGGGGATTTTCTGTAGTATTGAAATTGTGTGCGCATGTACCATAGATACAGGAAAAGCTCACCTAACTTCCATCGAAAAGTCTGAATTTCATATAAAAAGTGGACATTCTGTCCGAACCAAATTAACTTTACAAAAATAACATATCATAATTTTACGTGGCTAACAATCGTGCTGGAGCTCAGAACAAAGAATGCATTAATTTGTTAATTTAAATAGTTTAGGCTGCTTTTACATAGAAAATAAATTTATTAATTATATGTTACTAACCTGATGACGGCCGCAGAACGTCTACTTCACAGTCTATTATCACTTAGGGGCGGTGGCCGCTCAACTGGTTGCCTTCCAACACTGCAACTCGAAGGTAAACATTTATCTTAAACTATGTCCGATTTCCTCAGTGTGTAAAATGCGATGGAGTTTTTGCACTTTTCTAATAGCCGTTATTTATTTCAAATTGTCATTTAAAGAGATTTTTCACTGTGAATAAATCAGTTCCAACATCGAAGCAGTTTGAAACAATTTTGATAAGTCATTGTTTACGGAAAGCTATTTGCAAGGGAAGGTCGAACCAGTTCGTTTAATTTTTAAAGTGTATTTTAGCGTTCAAAGAATGCAATCTATACAAGATCTATAACTTTTATACTCAACAACCGTCCTCCTGAGGCAACCGAACTTATTGTTCGGCGAGCACAAGAAATTCATGATAAACTCATTGGTTGTGATAGCATCTGTTCGCGAGCTACGTCCGGCAGGATCGTTTTCATTGTGGTACGAGTGGCGCGCAGTATTTTCATCAGAACCAGTGGCAATGTTTCTGTCTTATCAAGTTATCATAAACTGTTGTAGACGGTGCGCAACATAGCAGAAACCGAGGGAGAAAACCAGGAATAAGTTGGATGTAAATATACGTTACTGAACATTAATTCATTTTAATTACCTAGGATATCAAAGCATTTGCATTCTAGCAACCTCGTATGAGGAATTTTCATACAAACAAATTTTTTCATGGAATTGGACTTTAGAAGTTGAAATATCCATTTTTCTTTGACGTGGTAGATTACGTCGGTTCTCTCAATCGTGGGTCAAATTCTCGCCAAAATCTACGGTTTTCTTCTAACCCAAATGACAGAATTTAAATAAACGATTTATGCAATTAGTAAAACAAAACTAAAGCATCCGTATCTATTTATACGCTGTAAATTAAGCGTTTGCTGACGGGATTCCAGCGCGCGTGCGGTTCTCAACGTCTGACTTAGATATTGTAGGTGAGCAGTAGACGTCCGACTTGTAGGTGAGCAGTAGACGTCCGACTTGTAGGTGAGCAGTAGACGTAAAATTTCCCATTGAACATTGGACAGAAGTATATGTGTATTGAAGGCCTTCATTTGAGCAGTGTACGTTCTAAATTTTGTTATTATGTATTTTTGCTCCTCATTGTAAAATTGATAGAATTTCAAACCCTTAAAAACCTATTACGTATATCGAGGATTCAAGATAACTAATGTTTTCCTAGTTATTCAGTGCTCTGTTCAAATTAGATGACACTCATAAATTATTATGTTAAAGCATATCGGATTACTCATCGGGGCTCACAAGGGTATCAAAGTTCGTTACTCTGTATAGAACTCAAATTACCAGGTGCTCATTGATCAAATTTTGCAAGGAAGTAAGACAAGCTTCAAGAATTTGACCTGAAAAAACGTCACGTGGCGCGAGCCAATCCTACTCAAAATGACTCACGCAACCGTGATTGCACGGCTACGAAGGCCTAAATTGTTTGAAATTTTCTTCTCTGAGTTCTAAAGTCTTTACGTACGGTTGGTAGACGTGCAGCGTGAGCATACAAAAATGTAATACCCCAATGCATTTACGTAAGAATTGAATAATACGACTGTTATATAGGAATAAAATAACACCTTGTTTACACAACAGTGAAATGAGAACAGCACCCTTACAATAATTACCTACACTGATTTCGTTAGTGAAAACAATTTTCCATACTCGAAGAGCAGACATTATACGTTTATCACAGTAGTCAGGCGATACATCAAAAAGGTGAAAAAAATTACTCAATATTTTACCTGTTTTATTATAGTACAGACTTCACATCTCT
Source organism: Platorchestia sp. MABIK (assembly GCA_014220935.1). NCBI lineage: Eukaryota > Metazoa > Arthropoda > Malacostraca > Amphipoda > Talitridae > Platorchestia > Platorchestia sp. MABIK. Next base: position 81,085 of record JACJUY010001665.1, on the reverse strand, counting down.
ACACCACAGAACAGTTGCACCATCTTCGTAAGGCTCGTAGCGTTTTCATTGCTGTTGTTGTAAAATTCGAGTTAGAATCTTTCAGTGTCCTTCCACATAAACCATTAAGTTTCATGTAACCTATTTCTACAGACCACAATCATACCTGAAGGGAGAAAACATTGGAGATAATTTGTAACGTTTGTGTACTCTGTTTTGCTGAAAAGGTCGCCCCGTAGAGTACATTATGAGTGATAATTCTCGTAAAATTATTATAGTATTTTGTTCCTAATAAATCACCTTGGTCCTTAATGCGAAAAATATTTTTTTACCTGTCGAGACCTCATGAAAGTTACGACTACCTCATTGGAAACTGTGTGGAACGTCGGAGATGCACCTAAACATATCGGATGGAGACTCCTTTAATACGTAGATGTATATAGCTGAATGGTTCACAATACTTGAAAGAAAAAAGTTGTTAGAGAATTTAAATAAATCTAATTCTTAAACAGTTTCCCTTAATAATATACAAGTTATGATTTACCCCTGTCTGAACAATGTGGAGCATCGAAACATACAACTGAACTTGTGAACTTCTACATCTATCATGAAGATATATTATTGCAGTCAGTTTTACGAACGTATTCGCAACGTTCATTCATTTTCCTTTTTACGCATGATCTACGGTTCTAGGTCAAAAGCGATCAGTTAGCCCAAATTGAATTAAGAACAGAACTGGACCATTCAAAAGATCCAAAATTTCTCGCATTCATGGATGCAAAGAACGACCGTCAAGGCGAAAGTTCAAAATATGGGACTGAAATTCAGGTCATTCATTTGAAAACTAAATTTATATATAAGTCGTGTGTGATGGCCTTCATTGGTGCGCCGGTGCCGCATCAGCTCGCTTGCTTCACTGCGTACATTGAGAAACTTGAACTTCCTTCTATTTTGCTCGATAACGTCCCTCTCGTTGCCGTGTCCAGAGCGATCCCATCACTTAAAAGGAACGACCATTGGCATTTCACAAGCTTCCTCCAGGGCCGCAGTTCCATTGCGCAGGCCGGCCATCGGCTGCCAAGAAGACTCGCTGGACTCACGGTCCCGGCGGTATCGTCGTTTCTACTTCTACGCAGATATGGAAAAATTCCAAAGCTTGCAATGGCGATTGTATCGCAGCGCTCGAGTGTCAGGAGGCAAACGGTTTAAAGGTCAGCCGTTTGGTCAGGTTAACCTTGCGTTTACACTGTAATCTAACGCTATTAAAGTCACGATACACCGTCACTCTTGAAGTATACAGCGCTGGCCGCAACAGAACGTGTAAAGTCGTAAGGCTTGACCACGCAGATCGCATTGCCCAACACATCGGCGGGCAGTGATCGGCCCATCGATTATAGTGCGACTGTGCAGTGCCCCGCCTCAGGAGTCCGAGTCCGAGCCACAGAATTATTGAGCTCTAAATTAAACTATCTGTAGCGACTTAAAGGTTACTCAAAGACAACAAAACCTTTTACTCCCTGAACGCACGTAGTTTTGAAATTCCCAAGACTTACTCATGGATCAAAGTGCAAATTATCGAAATCATTGAAAGTTCTTTCCAGACATGAGCATCTTTCGAGTAACAAAACCACATTATTTGGAGGGAACATTAGTTTTTCCTCTACCAAACCCTATCAGAAGAATTGCTTAAGTAAAAAGTGTTTTTTATGAAATGAAAATTACCTGATTTATTTGAGTGGTTTGAGAGAGGAGTGAAAGGGCCATGCTGCTTGAAGCTTCTATGAACATTTACCATTTTATGAAGAAAGTATACAATAGAATATTTTCATCGGGAATACCTGAATAAATCTTTCCTATTATGCTCTCAATGTTCTTTCCATCCGAAAAAGACAATGCGCTCAAGGGAGTCACTACACGAGTTACGATCGCTCAGCTAACTTTCAGCTTAGGAATCTGACAGGGCTCTCTAATCTGATGATGAAGAGGTTTCCTGAACTGCTCATCAGGGATGTGGGACACTTTTTGCTTTCTTGCACAGAATCCCAAAGAACAATTAACAGTCAAATTTCCATCCGTATTGCGATCGCTAGCATAACTACATTGAAATGGATTTCATGACGGCGTGCGCTTTAAAAAATATTTCTTGAGGGATTTCAACTGTAATCTTGGTCTGTAGGCGAGTAAAGAATTCATTCAGGCTGTTTAATAACGTTCAGAGCAACGACGTTCCACTACAGTAACATTTACTGTGAAGATTCCAGTGACACAGGAAAAAAATCAGCTAAGAGGCCAACAAAATGAAAACCATGAATTTACCTTCGATTTCCATAGCAATTGAGAGCGAGCTGACTAATAGCAGGAGAGAGCTAAACTAAGAAAACTCTTACAGGCCTTGTAGCTTGAGAATATGTGTTTCACGACTTTAGCGATGTCTGACTCGAGTAGCGATTCTAAACATCAATGATGGTTGAGAAAGCAGTATCAATTCTGTCTGACATTTGTCCGGTGACGTCGAATGTCAAATTTTAGCAACAACCGGTTCAAAATCGAGGGCTCGGTTGCACAGTCTAATGCGAGGCGCATAGAGACATTGAAGAAAATGAACTAATATATAGATAAACAAAGGTAGAAGATACAACTGACTGATTGAAATTTTTCGTTAGTCCAACGTTATACTTTCACTTTTCATACTTCAAAGAACTGAAATTAAGAGGAAGGTTGAAGAGACTATGCTTGAAAAGTGGTAATTCAATTGTGGTAATGATAACTTGTCTTGGCCAGTCTTCCTGCCACCATGCAGTTCGTCTCATATAATTTGATGGATATACATATATGATACTTGGAATGCAGGTCGCTACAACCCAGTCAAACTTTTTCGCCGGAGCATGCATGTTTTTCGCCGCCCAAACGATTTAATTACTTGGGCGGCGGAAAACAGGCATGCAGGCGGCGAAAAAGTTAGACTGGGAAGCTGAAAATGCAAAATATTCCTTTTCGAAAATCCAGGGACATGATATTCCAGCAGCGTTGAACTCTAAACGGGTCTCATCATGAAAAAATAAGAAGAAAAGTCGTCCTTCTTGCCCCCGTCCGATAAAGCTGGACGTGCACGGCCTGTTTTAATGCTGGTGATTTTTTACCAGGCAAGCAAGGCTTTCATTAAAACGTTCCTTATCATCCATTATAACTAGAATTCTGCGGAATGTTGGGCTCGTCAGTCTGCTCAAGGTTCTTTACTGAGCACGAGCAGAGCTAATGCCGTATCAGCTGTTGAAGAAAACTACAGCAATTAAAGATCTTCACCACGATGAAGCAAAGCTACGGTGATGGTTTTCAGTTATCATCTGTGATACCTGCTGGTGGGCCGGCTGTGAATCTTGCTTTGGTTCATTAACTGCGTGTTCTCTTTTGCCTTAGCGATTACAGTCTACGTATGATGCTCTGGTGGCCTCCGGTTGAGAAAAAAATACGCGTTCTGTTAGCCGTGGTGCAACCGTAGACGCAGAATGGAAGAAATCCTGCGCCGTAAAACTGCTTCTCGGGGCAATAATATAATATGGGGCTTGAATGTTTGATTATTATTTAGTCTTCCGAAGCGTCGGACTAAATACGGCGATTAACATGTGGGAACATATTTTGCTCAGGGGCTTATGTTGGTCGATAGCGATGTATGAGCTTTGCAGCCTACAAAATTTCTTCTTAAACTTGTACTCGTTAGTCCCAACAGAGCTGTCTTCTGAGTGACTGCAGTGCTTAATTCGTTAGCTCTCTAGGACCTTCGTATTAACCAACATACCCTAGAAATCACTCATAAAACCATCGCATATCATTTACAGCAATCGTTCAGAAACGAATAAAATAAGTTCAGCAAAATTTCATTGAATTGGAAAAACATGGATGTAGCAAGGAAAACTTTATTGCAAAAATTTCTATGATTCTACTTGAATTTTCATATCATCGAAGTTTTCACGGAATGTAAACGAGAGGGTAAAAATCACGGAATGTCATATTCAAGTGAAATATTTATTTCCGTGAACGTTGCCCAATTTTTATCTTGAGTGCATATACATATATGAGCTATTTGCGCCCATTTGAATTGTTGAAGGGTTTCAAATTACTGCCATCATTGCCATGACAATTAAGCTAAATCCAAAATCTTAAAATTGCTTCTTAATTGATGAGGCTTCCAGTCTCTACAACTCTATTAAAGCTCCCTTCAGAGATGTAATTCTGCTGTGCGAAAGCCCACTCTGTTTTTTCGAGTCACATCTCGACTATAACTGCGCTCAGTGGTTCTCTCAATCAGATTAAGGGCAACGTTTTATTACGTAAATTTTTTTTGAGATGTAAAAAATTTTAATTCAAGGGACTCCTATTTGAAAATCTTATATACTCTCCAGATCGTTGTATGTAGGTTTAATAAGTGCCGCATAAAACATTCCCTCTCGTAACAAATATTTTTCGTGCTCTCCGAACTCTTAATTCTAAATGCAAGAATTAACGATAACGACTTCCTTCTCAAAAGTTGTCTCCGATGTAAATTTTATTGCATTTTGGACAAATTTCTACACATTTTCGGCAAGTGCTCCAACGTGTAAGGAAGTCTGCGTCAAACACGGACACTCCCCTAGGTCGCTTCAACTGCAGACGTGTAATTAAAGTGTCGGTGTTCAAGTACCTAACTGGGCAGAACGTCATAATTGTTATCGCAGTTTACGCATTACGAATGGCAGTTTTATTTAATGGAATACCAATGATTCTATGCTTGCAAGTACTGATTATTCTTATGTGAAATGGGACGATAAGGGTTAGCGCTCTATTGAACAAACGATTCCAAGTCTGGCTTTTCCAATCATGAAATGCTTTATTCCTGCATTGATTTATAAATATAATACTCATTTGTGAACTCGACATCTCAAAGTTCGAAAACAATCATTCACAAATGCGATTTTCTACATGACGTCTTTTCTGTACTTATGAGTATGTGTGACTGCTATTGTGAGTCACCTAAAAATACCCTAAGCGGTTTTAAACTAAATTCATATTTCTATAAGAAATATTTCTCTGAATTTACCATTACAATAGTTCTAGCTTCTTTATGCGAAGAAATAACTCCTCTAGTACAGGGATTTTGCAAAAGAGCATCAACAGTTCAATTTGCGGCAGTTTTGAACAGAAAACTCGCCCTGTTTTGAAAGCGCGTCTTGATTTTAGGCGTAACTTAAGCCTAAACAACTTCTCTAAACTTCAATCTTATATACAAATTATTAACTAGAAATTTCCTTAATCCTAATATCAATTTCAAATCTTAATTGGCCCATTAATTCTACCTTCAGTTTCGTCAGCGAGTTGTTAGCTTCTGGGTAACTACAGTGCAGTCGCGCCGACGTAGCAGAGCACAAGGAAAGGAATTGAAAAAAGAGGTTGTTTTATTCCAATTAAGTTGGTACATGTCTTATCATATGTTTCTAATTTAATGGCTTATTTCTGATGTGACGAAGTAATGACTTTACACAGGTCGAGCTAATTCTCATTTCAATCAGTAGAGTAGGGAGCAGAATTGCAGCTAATTTTTTTTTCACCACTGAAAGAAACACCGAGTTCGCTGTATGGTAGTTCGAATCTCTAACCCTCCACACAAGCGTTCCTGCTCACTAGACTATGGTGATCATTAAATTCTGATACTTTGACAAAAAATGAGATTTTTTCAGGGCCACAAAATAAAATATTTTATGAAATAATAAATGTGTATCTCTCTTCATGCGTCGTAAGTGACATTTTCATTGCTAGGACGACGACTTAAACTCTTTTATTCTCTACAAACGGATTTAATTTCAACTTTTTCACGGCACTCTAACGAAAGGCGATGGAGTTTGTGTGCTCTACGTGACCCAGTAATTAACATTTATGAATATTTGATTCGTTTTTACCTCTTATGACAGATATTTCATTGCGAGCAATGATCCTCTCATTCTAAATGAGGTATTAACTGTTTATCGATCTTCCAACGGAGATGAATGGGACAAACATCACGATGAGAGCTAATGTATGATATAGCAACCATTAAATAATTTTAAAAAGATGTTTACAAAATAATTGAATTATAACATTTTCTTCGGAGTATAAAATTGAATACTGAGCTCAACAAATCGCTGCCCTTTCTGAGCGCAGTTCTCTTTCACCGACGTAAAAAAATCAGGGGACAATGGTCGGCAGATGCACAGATTAATTTTCTATGAGCAATTTATTAAGATTTTTGTTACGAGGAGCCATTCATAAGGATCGGCTTCAAATAAATAATTAGATGCTGAGAAGCAATCCATGGCCTGTTAAGCCGGGCGCCGCCATCGCGTTCATTACCAGCCTGGCTCGCTTGTGCGTGTGGCACGTCGAGTGTACGTGGGCACGTGGGGTACGTGGGGTAACTGGGGTATGGGGATGGCATGCTGAGCACGTGGGGTACGTGGGGTACGTGGGGCCCGTGGGTCAACTGAGGTATGGGGATGGCATGCTGAGCACGTGGGGTACGTGGGGTACGTGGGGCACGTGGGTCAACTGAGGTATGGGGATGGCATGCTGAGCACGTGGGGTACGTGGGGTACGTGGGGTATGTGGGGCACGTGGGTCACCTGAGGTTTGTGGTGCACGTTGGGGACGTGGGGTTCGTGGGGTTGATGGGGCTCGTGCAATAGCGTGCTCGGATCTCAGACTGAAAACATCCGTGTGTATCAACACACAATTCTATGGCTGATCAGAAGCTGCGTGCATGAACCTGTGGCAGCGTGTAACTGCGCATGCCTGTGTGTATCTGCTCATATCAGCGTGTAACTTCTTTTAACAGGCAGATCACTAAATAATGTGTCTCGATCAACATTAACTAAACTGTACAAGTGTTCCTGAGACACTTAAATTCATAATGAGTTAGAATCTTTAATATTATTTGCCAAATTTTAGAGCATTTATCAGACGAGGAAATATTTTACGTTTTAACGTGATAGGGGATTCCCGAACCGACGTAGTTGTAATGGCGTAGTTGTGATTGAAAAATACGAATTCAAAGTAAGCATGGCTGGTTCAGTGGAATATCTGCTATGTTGATAGAAATAGACGGCTTTTAACCCGAGAATTTCTTCGCCATGATTGTGATGTTGTATGATGCTCGCCTTGATTTTATTCTGATAAGTCACCTCCACATATTCCCTCACTTTTGCTGATTGCCATCAATTGGCAAACGTTTTCGTCCAATTGGTAAGGAAAGAAATTAAAGACTGACGATATTTGAACTTCGTTTGATTTATCATGAAATATTTCGCCCAGTTCGTGACTTAACTTCTCGAATTGTGACACCTTAATATACAGAGCTGCGAGCTGCGTTTAAATAAAGCACTTAGAGTTATGATAGCGAAATAAAATGAAGGAAAAACTTTTAAAAATAACTTCCTGTACACTGAAACGAGTTGCAAGTAAAGGAAATTCTCTCAACAAGAGGTACTGTGGAGCTGGATTTTTGAGAGCCCTCCTAATAGGGAAACATTTGGCAGGCGCAGCTAAGTCAAAACAAATCTTCCGTGCCAAAACACTCGTTAATATACAATTCTTAAGTTACCTATAAGACTTGTTTTTCTGTTACACCTCATCAGAGCACAAAGTCTATGTTCAACAGAGAGGAGCAGAACATCTCATCGTCCCACAAATGCATTAAAGTACTCACCAACTTGTCCACGAGAAGGGCTCGCTCAGTTGCATGGGAAGAGAAGGAAGGTTCCCAGGCAGAAGCACTATCCTGTGACAGTTCTTGTCTGGAGCGCATTACCGCGTACCGTGTAGCAGAGGAACGCGCTAAATACAGTCGTTCGCACAGATATTACAGTCAACTCAAATGAGGTGATTTAAAGGTTTTTACCTCTTGCGTCTCCGCCGTCTCCTGCGACCGAAAGTCTTTCCAAGTGGCAGACTACACGCAATTTGCAAACTTGCAAACTTCTAGTAACAATTAAGTTGGGACATTTTTTCCGCGGTGAGAAACGAGCGGCAAGGTCGATGAAAATTGCGAGGCATTTTGAGAGGTTTTCTCACTGTCGTTGTGAATACGGCTGCTTATTATCATCATTAGGTTAAACAGTTTGAGATGCAGGTGTTGCCACTGAGAGAACAACGAACTGCCAAAGAAGCCCAGCAGCTCTCGCTCCGTGAGAATGCAACGCCAACTTGTGTTCCTTTTCATTCCAGAGTGCTAATCTTCCATGGTCTTTGAGCTTCCCTCGCCCGTCTACAGTAAGCATCTCACTAATGACTACTAAAGACCAGGAAACAATCCGGTGAACTGATCATTAGGGAGTAAATGAAATATACAAGCATTTTTATATCATGGATTTTTTTGTCAGATGTTATATTCTGTTGTCTGATTTCAAATTTGACAGAAATAAACGAAAACTTTTCAAAACTATTTCAGGTACTCTAGCCCAGCTTCAGAACCTGTTGACATTCGCTGTTAAGCATCTATTTAAAGTTATCTAGAAGGAGGTATGGGTAGCTGTCTCGGCTTTCAGCACTTTCAAACATCGTTTTTAGCCCCAAAACTGTAGTTTGCCAAACGCTTGTGCTACTGTTGGCAGTAATGTACTCGAAGAACTTCCATTAAGTCGGAAAAGAAGCCTTAAAATGTAGGGTATTTAGCAGAAGGCAGCAATTCCCAGAAATGGCCACTATTGGCATGGACTCGCAGACGCTCCTTCGCTCGCAGGCCAAGTCGCTGATGCTCAATGGATGCTCATCCTCAACTTCAGGCAAGACAGGCTCAATTTTCTACGAGACCAATATTTTATCTGTAGCTTCATGTACATAAATAAAGGAATATACTAAATATTAACACTAAATTCAAATCAGTATGAACAGGAAACAAAAACTCCATACTTGTGCAAACTAAGCACGATTGCTTGGAGCAAAAATGTTATAACTCCAAAGTTAATTAAAAAAATAGAATATTTTTGGCGAAAGTTCGTGCTGCTGTTAGCAGTCAGTTACTGAAAGAACTTTCTTCAAGTCACAAAAGGAGCGAGATGACCGAAGAAATACCAATGACTGAAAAAATACTATTTAAAAAAAACAGTTATTGAATTTTCTCCAAGGATCGTTAATTGTTTTTTTATTTAATTTCATAATTACCATTTATGGAGCAGCTGAACTTGGAAGAATGTTCAGAATGTGGTGTTGATATCTTTTTAAATAGTGTTCGTCAGCATTTTACGGGTACTGATTACAGCAAAATTAATTTGAAAGTTGAACACTGTTCACTAAGCACATCATTTTGACCGCCTGTCAAAAATGGATACTTTGAAATTAATGGAAATCGTCCAGGAATCAATTATTTATGTTTCCGTTTTGTTCATCAGTTTTCCTTAATAATCTGCTACATTGAAGAACTCTTTATGTCTTTCTAATTCATTGTCGCTCTGTTCTGTAAGCCAGTATCGCAGCCAGGGAGGCACGGGGGCCATGCCCCTCTCCGAAATGTTGAGCTGGGGGCCAGTTTCAGTCGCAGTTTTAAGTAAAAGACTAATAAAGTTGCTGATAATTAATGTCTGGCCCCCGAAATTTTCGGCTGGCTGCACCACTGCTGTGAGCACTTGATATCATCGCAAGATATATTCCTTAGGCTTATTGTGTTTTTATATCCATTTCTGCAGCAGCCTCTTACGACCACAATGGCAGCAACATCACATGCTCTCAGCTGTGCGCTGCTCGCGCTGTTGAGCGCATGTCACTGCGGCGCTGTGTTCCCTCATGGGAAGCCAGCTCTAGATTGTCGAATACAAGCAGCTGCGTTCATACCAGAGAATCTTCTTTCTGCATAGGTATTTGCGTGGTAAAGCATAAAAATATGAACAATAGATAAATCAATAATATAAAGAAGGACTATTAATATTGTTGTTTTGAACTCAAATGAGTATAAATGACGCACCTAACGCGATATAACTTTGAAACTCGCATAATTAAAGTAGATAGTAATTAAATGTGTATTCAAGCTTATTATTAAAGAAGAGAGTAATTGGATGGGAGCGAAATATAGGCGCAAATATAAGTACCTAAGTTTATAAAATGATGTGAATAAACAGAAATACATCGATGAGAGAGATTCTAGTTAAAGGGACAATTAAATGTAACATTTAAAGAATAATAGATATTACAGAACCTTAAATGTTACAGAATGTCAAATGCTACAAATTATTTTTCACGAATAGCACCTATCAGACTGTCCCCAACATCTTTATATTTATTAAACCTTGTTCGTTTTTTTGACAGATTTTCTGGACGTTGGTTTTTGATTTGAACATGTCTAGGGAATTTATCTGTCTTACATTTACATTTCCAGCGCTCTTCTTCAGGCTAATAATGTTTTGAGCGTTCATACTTAGAATATTCCTTAACTTATGTGTAGTAAGCTACTAGTGATCTATCTTAATAGCTCATGTTTTGATGCTCCTGCTTACGACATTGCTGTGCAGGCCGTGCCTCACCATAGAGCTGTGCGTGCGGGCGGGAGGTCCGTTTCACAAGGAGGGCCCTGGCGCTGGGGTTTGAGTGCCGCACCGCCGCGTTCTCACGCCAACTCTGTGCAAAAACTAGCAAATGCTGCCCGGGAAACACGTCCAGTCTTCCTCCGCAGCACTCAGAACAACTGGACAGCGTGGTGAACGAGCGCAACGCATGAGCGCACTACGGCAGTTGCAGCAGTGCCGCCGATTTGTCACTAGTGACTGATGCTGCTCGTGATGCCGCCATATGCGGCGGCTGTAATTGGCAGCAGCTCAGTTTCCCTCCATCTATTCACCGAGACCCTCGAATGGTGGAAATATGAAATTTTTCTGCCTGCAATGGGAACTGACTTGACTCTCAAATTGGCCGCTGAAAGGCACCGATTTCCAAGAAACCCGCTTTAGATACTGATCCGAGGTAACCAAATATAGATATGCTGTCTCTGAACAAGTTGTTCTCTTTTCTGTTATGACAGCCTTACATATGTGTGTAGTGCGTATATTGGGTAGCGTATCTTACAGAGTGAAGTAACAGTATAAATGAGGGGCATCTCGACTTAAGCTCTTCCAGCCAAAGCCCATTCAAGAGTCGGTCTATGTGTAAGAATTTAGTGTAGTTAAATTGCAGTTAAACCGAAGTGCGAGCTCTTCTTGGTTATGAGTTTCACTGCAAAGAATTGTTAAAGTAACCGTAAATGCCTCGGATATATGAAATTATTGACAATCACGAGTCACATTTATATTACGCAGGGTTGCTGGTAGATTTTTATCTCATTGACAACAAGTTTTCAATCATTTGCAAGCCACAAAAAATATCTTCAGTTTTACCACGGTATTACAAAGACGGTAATACCGTTTGTTCTTGTCACTGAGACAAAGCAAACCATTCCTTAATATGTAATCAGTGAATGAGAATGAAACAAACTGAAGCACATAGTATTACTACTTGGACTCTGAAAATCATTCAAAATATAAGCAATTAACAACACGCTGAACCAATCGTAATTGCCGCTGGACGACCAATGAGAGCGGCATCTAGGAGCTGCATCACAAGCACGTCAATACGCACTGTAAGTACTATTGACGATTAAACTTTTACATCACAGACTGAATATACTAAATTGTTTCTGTCCAACGCTCATGTGTCGTGCTCATGTTTTGAGTTCATGCGTTGTTATCAAGCGTTGCGTTCATGCACTGTGCTGTGATTGAAGATCACCCTTTAATACTTTTTGCTTTCTATAATACTTTTAGTATGATCGCCCTTTTAAAAATCGCCCTTTTAATTCTACTTTTAGTATACCTTAGATCTCTTGACCAGGAACTGCGCTAGTGGACGTAGAACAATCGTAGGTTTTTCTCTTGCGAGGTAAAACTCTGCTGCATCAACAGTCAATCTCACCGAGCATTTCACGGAACCAAGTTCAATCTTCGACTTATGCTCCGGAAGTTCAGCGCTTCGTATTTTGATGTTCTCATACATTCATCACGTAAAATGGCCCTGAAGAGTGCTCTAACTTATCAGAACACGTTATCACGATTTTATTTTTCCGGAGCATAGAATGCTATGAACGTCTAGGTGTTTTCTCTGGCAGTGAAGAGAAATAGTGAGGAATTGAATGGTTTAATTTCAGTGATAGAAGTTCTATATGAAGGAATTTATCATTAATTATGAGTGCTAATTTTTCGTCGTATTCGTTTCATCCATGTTTTTTGAATCTTAAGCCGAGGATTACTGAGTTATGTTTGATCACTATTTTTTAGGAGCTTTTTCATGCAAGCTCTGGAAAATAATGTCCTGTATCTTTTGGAAGAGTTGTGACGTTACTTTGTATGGGTTATCTATTATAGTGTGTTCCTGGTTAAATAGGATTTCACAAATTAATTCATTTTTGAAAGAATGATTAATAAACCATTCAAATTAGCTTATATTGTTCCCAGATCATGTCTGTAATAAACTGTTAATCTTCATCTACCCATCTTGCTTTCCCTCTATTTGGGCCCAGAGATTCTTGGTCAGTTTGTTCGCATGACTTCAAATGTAAATTTTACGCCTAATATTTGGCAGCACGTTATAGGTTTCACGTGCCCCTATTTTGAAAATACATCTCCAGTCACAAATCAAGATGTTCACTGCTTCAGGTTCATAACTTCGTGAACGCAATATCCGATTAAATTCCCTTCAGTTGCACTATGAAAGAGTTGCCAAGTGCGTGGAGGCGGCTCGGGGCGGTCACGACTGAAGTGTCGCGCGTGCGGTGGCGCCCTGTACGGCACACGGAGCCCTCAGGCTCCACCGTGGGAGCGGCTCGATCTTGCAAGTCTCGGGCCCTGATTTGAGCCTCGGGACTAGCACGGAAGTTCATTTCCAGCCCACGAGAGGCTGTGCTTGGCTGCAGTTGCCCAGCTTTAACCCAGATCAGTCGTGGAAATTCTTTTTGAGTCGCTAGTTTGATTGCGATGATAGGGGATTTTTATTGACAGTGATTCCGATAAGACTTACTACAAACTTCCACACCGTAGGAGCTAAAAGCATTAAGATACAGAAATTCAACACAAGACCATTGATGAACACATATTGAGCCAATTTAGAACTAAGTAGTCATGCAAGTAAAATGACACAGCAACCATTCTGTTAAAAAGGAATAACCTGTCAACGAATGTAGAACTATTATCGCCTGTCCATCGTTGGAAATCATTCATTTTCGTTTTTGAGCACTTTCTTGTACTTCTACTATAGCGGTAACTGTCTCTGATCGCAACTACTGGCAAATTTGCCATTTTCTTCATTTTTATAAGCTGTCGTTTTTTTTAAAACCACTTCTTGATACTTCAATCAATTCATCTGTTTGGTGTTGGTAGATCTGTCATCCGAGAACCAATAAATTGACTGTTTTAAAAGTCAGATAGACTGCCTAATTTAATGAACGTTAGCGAACCTATTGGAATTGTATCTGTGAACATAATTGTAGCAAAAACTGAAAAACTAGTGATTTAAAATCAATAAGCATAAATATAGACCAAAAAATCTATTAAGAGTTCAATCAAATTTTCCAATTCATTTTGTGGTAGCAGGGGTTTGCGTTATTTGGTCCACTCCTTTTTTTGTATAAAATTTTTAAGACCTGTTGAGAAATATGTTTGTTTGCAATTTGTTTGCGCCGAACTATTAGTCAAGTTTCATGATAGAATTAAGGGTAACTCTCAATGGTAGTTATCATGCCATGGTCACGATTAACAATAACTAATCACCAGACAAACTTTAAAATACGATTTCTAAGCCATCGATATGTAATGACCTCGTGGTAACTTCCATCTGCAAGTAGTAGCTACTATGTTTCTATCGGAAACTGCATCATAGTAAATAAAATGCAACAGTAAATTCGAGTTATAAGTTGATAGTTAATATAAACAAAAATTGTGAGGTTTCTCGCAATTACAATTGAATATACAGTGGTAGTGCCAATAAGAAATAAATATTCACTGGCCTGAGCTAGAGGTTAGCATGAATAAAACCATTCAGTCGAGAGGAGTGTAGCACGCAAAGAATGGCAAAAAAAACTGAACTAGTCTAAAATAAGGAATGTAGTGTAAAGTTAAACTCCTCTTATTTACGAAAAGTATCTTAAATAAAAAACCTGGAGACAGCAACAATATTAAGGCCTAGTTATCGAGTTACTGTTATGATCACTCCAATAATCTGGGAAAGTGAGCGGCGCGTTCCAGCGCAAGAAGTCGAGGCGATGACGGCACGTCAGTCGCCTCTTTGTCCGCTCGTTAAGCGACGCTGCGAAGAACTGTTTCTCGCTCTTTTGCTTGGTTCTTTTCCAGTGTTTCCTGAGCGCTGCGAAAAGCTCAAATATCTTTGGGCCAAAAAATTAAAAGTTATGCGACGGTGGCCTATTCTAATGAGGCAGAAGAAGAGAAAGTTCCAGTTTTAATCTTGACCAACTAGTACTTTTATATAAATGATGTTAAGGGGTTTTATTTTTCTGGAGCATAGAATGCTATGAACGTCTAGGTGTTTTTCCTAGCAGTGAAGAGAAATAGTGAAGATTTGAATGATTTAATTTCAGTGAAAGAAGTTCTATAGGAAGGAATTTATCATTAGCAACATTCAAGGGAGACGGAAGGTCCATTTGATAAAATGATACAGGAACGTATTGATATGAACGAGTTCATTTAAAAACATCTTTTGTTCTGAATAAATGAATTATATTTGCTATGATCTTGAAGAAATTTATAGATTAGAAATTATAACAGAAAAATCTGGAACGGTTATTAGTAACTTTGCATGCTATTACGTGAAATAACAGCCTACAATTTTTGCATTATTCTGCATAGAATTCGCGTTACATAAAATTCTATTACGATATTGGTAGGGTGTCATAATCGAAAAACGACTTATTAATTTTAACAAAAATATTTCAGCTCCAAAATACAATGAGCAAAGGGCGCAAACTCCCTGAGACAATTAAGGGTGGCTCATAGACCACCTCAGTTCATCTTCACAATAATGCCCAACTCCCTTCACTTGCGAGGTCCACCAAATCAAAACCTTGAGGCTGGAGGAAATCTTCACGAGCGAAAAATTGATTCAAGATATGATCGCCTAATCATTCATTAGATCGCGCCTGATAACGTCATAAATCAACGGTTTTTAATGTGTGTACCGAGCAATTTAGGAAAACTTGTATTAGTCTGCGTAGTAACTAAAAAAGTACTTAGAAAAGTTCACACGATTGCCATAGCCGGCTGGTATTGCACGCCAAACACAGTATACAAAAAATTTGTTTTCTTGGAACCACCTGAAAAAGGATTGTAATCACGGATTTCCATGCGTCCAGTGAGCAAGTCTGTGAAACACTTCTTGGAGCTGAAGACCGAGATATTAGTTGCTATAAAGAAAATATTTATTTCTAACATATACATGCATCGTGAGGAATGTTGACTCATGCCCACTTTATAACGCAGAACAAAAATAAGGGGACGAATTTACAAATGAGAACAGTTCAGTTCAGATTAGCTGTCAGCGAAGAGCTGAAAATTTCAGGGGTCTGCGCCCCCGCTGCAAGCAGCCAAAGCAGCGCGCTTCTTAGGTTGTTATCAGCGAGCGACTCCGCCCTTGACGCTCATGTCGTGAAGAGCTCCTTGCTCTCCCCCTTCCTTCCGAGATGTTATCCCGCCATTCCCACGACCAGGCCGCTGCTTGTGCCCTTTACTGGTGAACCCCTCGGCGCAGAGCACGATCCATAGCCCGCAGGCTCGGGTCCTCCCTCCTCACTGCGATTACATTTGTCCCCTTGTCATACTCGACGGCAGCCGTGAGACTGTTGCGTAACGCAGCTCGCACTTAAAACGTAAGTAAATTATTTATGTGGAAATACTTACCAAGTGCAATAAGTAGTCGTCTTGGAGCACTTCGTTAACAATTACTTAGGGTAGTTGGAGGTGCGTCTGCTATACGAGGTAAAGAGCTTCTGCGTGAGCACTTGAGGGTTCCGCAAGTCTACATTTTGTGTTCAACCTTGTAATGCGAGTTGGTTGTAATGAAGGACAGTTGACTAAAACCAAGTAGCACAATTCATGATCCGTTTAGCTGAGCGCACGAAATTAATCAGCAGATTCAGAAAAAGCGCTTCATTTTGCGGTGCAGGTTGATGGAGATCAGTGACTCGATATACTGAAGCTTTCAGCTCAAATGAATGGCGTTGAAGTTTGTGATAGGATGTACGTAATTGATGGGTTTCCTTTCTCTTGCACGAACTCGTTGTGCAATGTAGTCCAGATTTCTAATCAATTGTACGAGATTTATTCAAAGCATAAATTTAGTACGTTTGAAAAGACCGTTAACATAAAACAAGACGAAAACGCACATGTTTCGTGGAGATTTTTTGCGAAAAAATAGCTTCAGTTTAGCTGTTCCTAATTTCAAATCATCTTTATATTTCTCATAATGTACTTTCAAGAACTGACCTACCGATGCACATGTGCGAAATTCGAGTCTTTGATATGGAAGTCATTGCTCCCAATTGCACTGAATATTTTTTATAGTTTTAGTAAATTTCGGGGCAGAATCTACAGAAGTGTATTTAGGACAAGCTTCTGAAGGCTGAGTTATACTATATCGTGGTAATTTCGAATATGTTGCCGAAGAAACTCAGTCCCGAAGATTCAATTTCTATCAATAAATTGTCAGAAAAAAATACTTTGCAATGGTTGTCATTCTATAAATTGATTGCTAAATTTTAAACCATAGTTCAGTCGATCTCGTCAAAATACATCAGATATTCACGAGATATTTGCACGATACTCTAAGCTTTAATTTTGCTCTGTACTTGTTGCAGGACCAGATCATCGACTTTTAGATTGAATTACGCACGCATGTAGAGAGCACTTGGTATGTTAGTTAATTCAGTATAAGAGCGTGGTTTTAAATAGTAATAAATATCTTCACATTACAATTATTACGTCACTGAGTCTATATATATATAATAATGGATGTCTGGTAATAGCATTTCACTCTAGAGGGGGGCTATTACAAGGTAAACCCATCTGATTTCTGTGTAAAGATATTTGCGCTGACAACATGGGGAAAATATTATTCAGAATTAGAACGACTACAATAATATGCATTCATATTATAAGAAATATGTGTTCATGTCATCACAAGTTAAAAGTGATTTGATGAGCACCACATTTAATGATTGTTGCACTGCTTCTATTTAAAATTTCTCTTCAAAACGTCTTTTTGAACGAGATTAGTTTTTGAATAGTTTAATTTAGAAAATTAACCAATTTTCGGATATCTAAAGTATAAATGAAAAAATTCATTCTTTTTATTTGTTCTTCATTTCTTTTCAAGGAGGTTGACACACATTTTCTTAACTATAAGTCCTTTGCATTTACCACTGGAGTAGAGGGTAACTCTTTTCTGAGTTTGACATGAAGTTTTCAACTGATGCTTTATTCTTTGACTAGCATGTGATCACTGCACTGACACAAGAAAACATTTAAGCAACGATAGAAAAGTGGTTTTTACTGTCTGCATTCCCTCGCGTGAATCATGTATTCAGTCGTTTCTTTGAATACGGAAGAATGGTTTGTATGGGCCTTAATATTAAATGGAAATTGAACATTATAGTGCAAAATTTGAACGCCACAAAGAATGGGAAGATTTTACACAGCTGTGCGCTTGAGTCTTTCGCATTAAACGTAATCGTATATTCTCTGCGGGAAAGTGTTGTTCGTTTTTTTTCAAATCACGATCAATTGTTCACAGATGTGAGTCAAAATAGAGAATACAATTTGAATCGCGTTGTTCTAGAGTTTTGGTGGACGACTTAATGCTGCGAAGCGAAAATCCGTGTTATCTGGCCATGTGTTCTCCATCTTGGTCAGCAAAACCACTTCTTCGTTGGATCACTCCTTGTTACTTCCAGTCACGACTTCCTCGCAGCCAGCGTCCATTTTGTAGGGCGCACGATTTCGGGAGACATGGTTCGCCACTTTTTACTAGGTACTTTAAAATACGACAGGTAGAGCATGCATGCCCGCCCCAAATCGTGCCATTCGAAAAGGAGCATCTCGCAGCTGCTGACCAGAAACTCCGTATGAATAAAAACAAAACTTTCTGGCTGTACGAACCTGTGGGTCATCTGTTATTTTCCTGAGGTAAGAACTTTGACCTGAGTGTTCTAGCTTCGGTGGAACAAGTTTTTGGAGAAATGCTTCTGCCCAGCTAAGGCTTGCTTTCCAACCTCATATAGCAGCTTATAAAGATATCGTTTGCTTCAGTGTGAGCAAAGTAGAGGAGTAGCTTGGAAAGAAACTTAAGTGAAAGTTTGATTACATGTTGCGAACACTCGAAATAGCATAATTTTCGGAGTAAAATATTTTTTTCCATATAAGTATTCATATTCATGTTTACAACAGATACTCAAAAAATTCAAAGTCAGCTGTAAAAGAAAGTTGAATTTTTTATACTCAGCTCAAAAAAAGTTTCTCAGAACAAATCTCTGGACTTCACTATTCCAGAAGCATTAATTAGAGGTCAAAATCAAACTGATTTGATCATTCTCAAAAGCGATGAAGAATTAGTTTAAAAGTAACGAAAAAGTTTCTGATGAAATTGGTATAATTTCCTCTATTCTTCTGGTGGTTAAATAACATTTAGCTTGCTTTTGAGATGTTCTTTAATTGATGCGTGAAGAAACGCAGGCTCCGGTTCGGTACCTGCGGTGAGCTATGTCGCCCACTGATGCGATTACATTTGGTGCACTGCGAGCAGCTGAAATGTAGACGACGAGCAATGTAGCGCACTGATGCGATTACACTTGGGGCACTGCTATCAGCTGAAATGTAGACGACGAGCAATATAGCCCACTGATGCGATTACACTTGGGGCACTGCTAGCAGCTGAAATGTAGACGACGCGCAATGTAGCCCACTGATGCGATTACACTTGGTTCACTGCGAGCAACTGTAGAATAGGAAACTGCAAGGACAAGGTCTTACAGTCAAGTAATAAGAAGTAAGGGCTGACAAAGAAACCTTGCCATTGAAAGCAATGTGGAGTTATTCAAGTGCATGGCAATTTCTACATCTACTTGAGTGTAGAAATATACTCGATTCAGTTTTACTGTCATTAACATTTTTTTACAATTGTTCCGCAAAAAAGATGACCTCTAGTACAGTGACTCTAACCCATGGCAGTGTCGAAATCAATGCCAATCGAATGAACCTGTGAGAAAGAGCAAAAACTAAGGTAAAGAACGCATGGCGTAACACACACTCACAACACACTAAACAGAGTCAGGGGAGAGGAAAAAAGGAACTCAAATTGAGCATAGATTTTGATAGTTGGACTGTTTATGATATATATGATCGAAGACTTCATGCGCTAATACTACTCATAAAATAGAATGTCATTCTACATAACACAAACAAGACAGAAGAAAAAAGTCTAAATTATGAATTTAAATTATAACATCTTATGAAAGCTGGCGAGCTGTAATGGAACAGCCGACATCTGTCGCTTCATGAGCGGAGAAAGGATGGCCCGCCAGAGAGGCGGAGGTTAACGTTATTATGAATATTGCGCAACTTAACAAGCCTGCCTCAACTTGACTCTCTGAATGAGACTCGCTTTGCTACAGAATCAACGAAACTGAAGACCTTGCAGACTGAGACTAATAGACAGTGCAGCTCCAGCCCGCAGACCGTGCATTATCAGCCTGCAGACCATGCAGCGCAACACGAGACCATACAGCACCAGCCCGCAGACCGTGCAGCACCCCGCGAGACCATGCAGCACCAGCCCGCAGACCGTGCAGCCCACCACGAGACCATGCAGCACCAGCCCGCAGACCGTGCAGCAACCCGCGAGACCATACAGCACCAGCCCGCAGACCGTGCAGCACACCACGAGACCATGCAGCACCAGCCCGCAGACCGTGCAGCGCTCCGCGAGACCAAACAGCACCAGCCCGCAGACCACGCAGCACCCCGCGAGACCATGCAGCACCTGCCCGCAGACCACGCAGCACCCCGCGAGACCATGCAGCACCAGCCCGCAGACCGAGCAGCAACACGCGAGACCATGCAGCACGCGGCTGGCACGACACAGTCGTGCGGCAGATAAGGCACCCAGCACCGCTGCCCGGCCCGCGCGGCGCTCGGTGACCGCACGACTCGGCTCGTTACTCAGGTGCTGGGAGCGAGGCCCGCCGGATTATCGATGGGTGTAGCCAGGATTTGTGTCCGGCCATAATAGGCTTTTGCGACGCGCCACGAGCGCACTTCGCTTTCCCGTTGCTATTTCGCCAGAGTCCTGGAATGTTAGTCTGTCTATGCCGGAAGTGGAAGTCTAGAAATTTCAGATGAGCTTCGCCACTAAAAAGTGTCATTTCAAACTGTCTACTCATTAATTTCCTAATTTTTTTAATACTCTTGTTGTTGGAGAAGACAACAAATTGTTCATTTAATGAACGATTAAATTACTTTCATTCATTTCTGTATCGTTGGATGTAGCAACACCTGTAGAAAGCTAGTTTCGAGTTCGTAAATGTTTACTCTGAAAGTTATAAAATAGGGAACAAATTCGAATAAAATAGGGGATTCAAAACAAGATTACTTTTTATATAAACAAGTATTTCCAGTTTACAGGTGCATTGAGAAAATTTATTGTACTTAATGTCATGTGAAATTAAGGTGCAGTGAACTTTTACTTCACTCATCTGGGCACGGCATGACTAAGCTAAAATGATTCCTGTACGACAACGCTAAGCTTCGACGCTCGGTCCCTCTAGAACCAAGAGTATGGGATGTTATTCTGAAGTATTGCGATGACCTTACGAAGAAATCATCATGGTTCATACATACCAGCATAGTTTGAGACGAATAACTACTTTCAATGTTTTCCTATTATCAGTTTACAAGACATACGTATTTCCAGCATATGATTATCATTAAGTAAAACTGATGAATGAGAGTTGTATTCCCATCCAATTATAGTATTCGTATATAAGTTTCATTCGATTTAGTTGCAATTTAGTTTCAGCAGTGAAAATGTGAAACTTTTCTCTTAGAAGTTTAGGGTACTTCATAATCTGTAACGCATCTCTCCAATATTTGCGTGCGCCTTGCCGTTGGGCTTGGATGAATCGTTGATACTCGCGTAACGGGAGACTGTCTTTTCCATTCAAGTTCCTGCACAGAAAAACGCTAATGATAGCTTCAAGGATGAGACATTAAGAAAATATGTTAGCTGGCCCGTGTTGCTCATTGCAAGTCTATAGCTTTTTGAATACCGCCGTAAATATTGAAGGACTGAAGCGTCAAATACAAGTAGGGATAATTCTCAAATTTCCGGGGAGATTTTCGATCGTGACCTGCCCCTCGTTACTGCGAGGAAGATGGCGAGAGCAAGGAGGGGCGACAGGCCTGTGGCTGTGGCAGGGATGAGGAAGTCTTGGCGTACAAATAGAAAAATCTTAACTCTTATCCTGAAGATAAAATTCCTGGGCCCCAAAAATAGCTCGTAGGTGAAGTTAATTACCAGGCATGAATAAAATCGATGATAAGTGAAGGTCACTTTCAACTAGATCAAATTTTTCCATGATGGGTATCGCTGAAACACTGTTAATTTTGTACTTCAAATTATCTGTCATAGAGAAGACAGTAGTTTTAATATTCTGTGAATCAGATATGTTGTAATTATAATTTTTTTTGCCTATTCACCATCAGTGAAGCCTGAATGTCCTCTAGAATGTGTTAAATTTTTGGACTGCCCAAATACTTCTAAATTTAATTTTCGTCAGTCAGACGTGTTAATTTTGCTAGCATTCACACACGACGATTATGAAGTCATTGAATAGTAGCTCTGCTCCTTATAATACAGAGGCTTCCAAACGCATTTTTGGGGCCTGATCAGACTTAATCATTTGATAATTAAGGTATTTTCATGTACAAGCATTGTTTTCTATGCTACCTGTCTTTTGAGCGAAGAAAAATAGCGGATGAATTACGTATCACTTTCAAACATTCCTGTAAGCCTTAATTTTTTCTTTTTACATTTAGTCTCGTAAAAACTATCGATATATCAGATGGAGGATAGTCTAATAAAGATATTAATGGCCAAGCGCCAGTATAATGTAGTTTTTATCAATATACGAACTGTGTTCTTCCAGAAGTGGAAAGAACACAATTCTCTTCATGAAGGAAAATTTACTCAATTTCTGTGAAGTTCTTTGGAGGACCTTTCCTTATAAATTTCCTTAAAAATATTCGTTGAGAACCACTTATCTTCGTTACTAAAATTTTTCATCGCCTTGAAACGGTGTATCACTATTTTTCAGTTCCCTATGTCAAAACACACCAATAATAATAATAACACGCTTTAACATTCCAAATAATACGTACTTACCTCGAAGTAAAATTTGCGGCTGTTGCGAGAATACACCACGATCACAATGTGAAGATCAAGCCGCCTTTTAGACACAGAAATTGATAGATTTTAGCTCTGTTAATTTAGCATGCAGGGCTTGGTGTTCGTAAGCATTCATAGTTTTCATCTTTGCATCGACACGAAAGCCTTTTTAAGAGCTCCTTTTCTTATCTGCTCAAGGTTCAAAATCGTGACGCCTCGGCCCGGCTAATCCCATCTAATTACAGGCTTGCCTAAACGTATGCCGCTCGACGGGCTCGAGCCGCACTGCGTGAGCATGTTTGTGTCTGGAGCTGACGATCACATGTTCCGCCATTTTGCTCGTGTGCCATGGATTTTTTTACTCCATGTACCACAGCTAAAGGCCCATAAATTGATTTGTTAGTCAGACACTTATTGTTTGCATGGCAGTGGTCAAGATCTCACCGAAGAGAACCCTTCAGTTGACCTCTGATCACCTCAAAGTTCTTAAATCCTAAATGGTGGAATGCCTTTCGAGATTCCTCAGCCTCAAACCTAAACTTACGACACCAGCGTTAGTGGAATCAAAATAGAGATGTTCTTACGTTTATTCTCTAAAAGTTTTTCGTTGAATTTCGACAGAGCTGCTAGGAATTCAAACATTCAAGATGTTTGCAAGTGCATTTTCCTAGACTTATTTATAGCCAGTGAAGAAATCATATAACAAAATAACATTCGAAAAATTAGCGACATTCATCTAAGGATATTTGTTAGAAGAAAATGCATTTTCCCCTTCCAGTGAAATACAAGAAGTTTCTGCTGTTTACTTGCAATGGAATTTTTACGCAATGACGTTAGAATGAAAGCTGTTTTCTTAAGATGATTAACAATCGCTACATACAGTATCAGCGAACGCTGAAACCTTCGTTCTATATTATGACGTAGCCGACTCTCCCATTATTAATAACATGGGAAATTTCCGAATGCAGGTGAAATACGCGCACGTAAAGTTTCTTTCTATTAACAGAAGACGTACACCGTGATCGGTAATTTCGAATGCTCTGGCGCCAATCATTAATGTAACTTTAGCTCTCGTACAAAATTTGCCGGTGTTTTGAAAATTTTACAGTGCCTTTCAAGATTTTTTATTGTTTCATGCTTTATTGACCATACCACACGGCGGTGAAATCAATTCGCTAACGTCACAATTTAATTGACCGTCATTTGTTGTCTGTTTGCCAAAAGTAAATTAAAAGTTGAGTTTTAGTTTTGCTCTGATCTTAGGGCGCTGTTATCTTGTGCATTTATCTATATGCATTCTGTCCGAAGATGTACCTCAGCTACAGCCCATGATCAAATTACTGTTTATTTTAGTGATTTTACAACATTAACACAGTACGTCATATTTCTATTCAAACGACAGTACGTCGAAACTAGCAGAAAATGCTTGATTGGATGGCCCCTCTACTTTTGAAAAAAATCATCGCGTGTTTATACAAAGTACGGGGTGGTTGCACTGGACCGTTACTGCTTGAAAACATACATGAAAACACTCATATAGCCTTGGTCCGATGCAACCAGCCAGTGCTTTGAGTAAATATTAAACAAATACACTGCGTTTTTCGTACGCTCTTATATGATTGACTTCTTCTCAAAGGATTTAATTTTCAATACTTAAACTGTTCATCAAAATCGATATCTTACATCGTTTTTATTTCAAAATGAATGAATGTGTTAAGAAACATTAGACTCTTATGATTTAAATATTAGATTTAAAATTTGATTCATTAAAACTAACCAAGATTCATCGGGTTGCAGAAGCTCGCAGCTGTACATCGAAAATTTTTCTTGCTTTTCTGTCTTGTATACAAATATAAATATTGGAGTAAGGCTAGTGTGAGAAATAATGAAATTAATGCAAATAACTGTACCACCTCGAGGTCCATCTTCACTTCACTTCTTTGAACTCTGCGAGACACAGAATGAGAAGGGGCATCAGCGCTCACTGAATGAGTGAACTATTCCAGATGTAGCCGCTAATGATCTTCCCCGTCAAGTTCATTCTAGGTTACGTTATGAATTTAGCTGATCTCATGCCTATTTCTGCATTAAGGGATTTCTGAAGTTATGGCAATTTCAGAGCTGTATTTAATCGACACTCTAGGAAATTATTAAATGCATATTATGATAATTTTCAAATACGATTAGGGTTTAATGAACTTGTATCAACGCCAAATCATGAACATTATTTTATAAATTTCATTATGTCAGTCACCGATCGAATCAGATTTTATTTCTCAAAGCCCTAACTAGTCAAATGGAGCATGAAGGAGAATTGCAATTTATTTTCATCAACAGCATTCACAATTCAAAATTTTAATCGAGTAAAAGGCAAAACTGTGTGAGAAAACTGTAGGAAAAAAAGGGCCATGAACTACTACAAGTCAGCGCAAGGATTCTGATTCAATTAATTCCAAGAGCGAATCACATTTGAACGCAACATTTCAAGTTTTAAAATGAATCAAATTTCAGGGTAATTTTAAATACGGGTCATAAAAGAATTTTTAATAAGTTCCTCAACTTTGGATGGATTAAAGACCAAAGCATTCGCGCACTTCTAAGAAATAGTAGTTTTATATGGATGTATTCGAAAATAATACTTTTGTACAGCCAGCGTGTAGCCAAGGATCTACACGATTACGTCGGCTGTTTATTATGACGTTCGTTGGTGAGATCTTGTCCAATTCTTTGGATTTCTACCTGATGGATGACTTGAGTAGATTTGTTGGCTTTTCTCGGTAGACTCTTCATTTAAAGAGTTCGTCTTGGAAGGCTAACAAATCTACAATTACTCGAGGTTTTAATCGAGCTAGAAATCCAGTGAGTTGGACTAGATCTCACAACCCCGTAATGATCAACCTGCGCAATCGGGGCGATTCTTGGCAGCTCTCAGGGAGGCGGCACATGAAGAATATTGAATAAAAAAGGAATCAAAATAGGACTAGTGTTTCTCAGGGTTGCATATATTAATTTTGAAAATCAATCCAGTATCATGGGGGTTATTAAAGACTCTTTTAAGATCCATACTTAAAAAAAATCCTGCATAATCAATGAGTGTGTTGTTTTTCAACAAATTCATCCATTCAACGGAAAAAGCATAGTAGGATTTTAATTTTGTTGAGCATTTAAAATCATGAAAACGTTTAACCCTACAGAGAGAAGTCAATCAAAATAGCATCCGTAAAAACCCTAAAACGCCACTCCTTGATTTGTGTTTTGGTGTGGGAGAGCAGAAATTGATGTGGAAACTGAGTAGGGACACACCGTGTATGATAGAGGGCGGTTCGTAGGTGTTGTGATAGTAGAGCAAGAAGGAGGGATGGGGCGCCCAGCAGGGGTCACGTGACCCTCGACACAGGGCATCTCTCCGACTTCGACTGCACCGAGACCCGCTCCTCTTAATTCACTTTTCATTTCTGTTTGTTCGGTTGAATAGGAAATCTCGAGTTGGTATCCTCACTACGCCGTCTTAGGTTTTAAAGTTGAGCTGAATATTTTTTACGTCGCCATTCGGTGACAGTGGGAAAACTCGCATTTATTGGAGTTGGGACGCTGAAATCGTTGATAAAAACTTGATATACCTCGAATAAAACTGCAAGCGGGTGGAGTAAGCTGATGTTGC
Source organism: Platorchestia sp. MABIK (assembly GCA_014220935.1). Lineage (NCBI taxonomy): Eukaryota > Metazoa > Arthropoda > Malacostraca > Amphipoda > Talitridae > Platorchestia > Platorchestia sp. MABIK. The sequence goes on along the minus strand of JACJUY010001665.1, from coordinate 54,981 downwards.
TCAATTTTTGGGTACAGAAAAGCAATTACGGAGATTTAATTTTATTTCTCATTCCCGTGTAGTTGCACAACCCAAAAGAAGGTTTTTCTTCTGCACGTGCGAAGGTGTTAGCTATATGTTGTTGCCAACTTAAATTTCCGCGAAGCTAAAACTGATTTACGCACACCCACTCGTATATTTATGCATTTTTACGGTCGTTCGCAATTGAAATTTATGGGTCTTTATCCAGGCTGAGGGGAAACGATCTTGGAAGTTTGGCTAAAGCCACATGGACTTGCACATCTGCGCACAGCTACGACTGGTGCACTTAACCCTACGTACTTGTACGCACAAAGTATTCATGTTATAATGCTATGTGAGAATTGGTGAACATACTTAAATTTTTCATACCTTTAATACTTGAAAATATTTCAAGTCTATTGAGAAATTGGTAGTTTTGTCTAACCATCCTGAAAAGAACAAAGAAACAGCGGCTCCTCCACTTCAGCGTCCTAACACATCACCACCATAACAGCGACGGCAGCTTGGGGTCTCCTGTCAGTTACTGGAATTGAATAAGCTTCATACATCTCAAAATCAATCAATTTAGTCATGATTTCATCGTTGTAAATAAGGTCACATATGATCATCTTACTAACAACTTATGCAATTCAAAAAGTTCTGAGGTAGAACAAATGGAGATGAAGGCGAGTTTTGATGAAAGAAATTTGCACTTGGAAAATTTCTCTTGCGCCCAACACGCAGCGCTCTGCTGTACAGGAAATATCTGTAATGTCGTGAAGTTTGTTAGCGTTTTAATTAGACGCGAAAGTTAAGGGAGGGAGAGATGCAGTAACGCTAGGGCGCTTTATGACGTCGATCCATCAAGAGGGTGTGTGTGAGTGCAACCCCAGCCGTTCTGTTCATGCGAGGCCGCTGTTAACGATCTTAAAGTCTCTGCTCAGATGCCCACGATTTGTCTCCTGCAACGGTGAGTTGTGTGTCATCCTGCTACAGTTGTTAATTGGAGCTTTTGTGATACTTGTTGCGAGGGACTTCATTCCAGAGAAAACCGCGCCATCAGATGCTAGTGGTCAGAGTTGTTCATCAAGTAAATTTCATGATAAGTGTAACGATCTGAGTAAAAACTATAAACTATATATTGAACAATGGATATATATATATACCAAGTTAAGAAATAACTTAGTATGTTAGGTTAAGGTTAAACTTACTACATACTAAGTTTAACTACACATGTGTTTCATGGAGTTTCACCTTGATTTAAAATTGGCTCTGGACTGTTTTCAGATTTATTATGGTTCGTGAAAGCATGAAAAACGTTAGAATTGAAATTACGCCCAGAAATAATCAGAGAGTTTGAAAACGAAGTTACTTCAAATAGAGTACAGCAGCATCACAAGCTTGCACTTTCAGACAACCTAATGATTAATTGGCGACCAATAGGTGATGCTCATCGGTGATGCCTTCAGGTTTTCTACGCCTGGAGGTTGCAGCGCCAAGCTTATACTTGCGAAATTACTAGTTTAAACAGATTAAAATGGTATTTTACTAGGTGTACAACTTCAAATGATTTTTAATGTAAATAAATACTGTAAATACTGTTCAAATAAATGTTCAAATAAATAAATACTGTTCAAATACTGTAAATATTTCAAACCCAGAACCGCGTAACAATGCAATTTCCATCTTGCAAAACAAGTTTTTCTCTAAGCTTTAGTGTAAATTTTACACTAGGTTAAATATTAACTTTTTGGGTACGTTTAATAAAAGATTAAAAGTAGAGGAGCACGGTACAATATGTCGGCAAGATGACCCTGCATGACAGACGTGCCCGTTGTCGGCATCGTGGGCTGATCCACAAGGTCGGTTGCTGAATTTCTCGTTGAAGTCCGTCATTTTGGTGGGAGGCGAAGCTGGGTGTTGTGTAGCAAAATGTTTCAGACATATCTTTGTACTGACCGCGAAGATTTTGGTATTATCTTAAGAAATGTGTTTCTTGGTTAAGTTGTCGATCGAGAATTTAAACAAATCGATGAAAGACAAGAATGCTCGGACGCTCACGTTGATGTTTCTTTTATCTACGTTAGAAACGTTTTCCAACATTTGTAACAAATTTTACGCGAGTAATTATTTGCATTATCAAATGTACCCGTCTAATTTTGTGAACTCTCAGTTCATTAATACATTTCGCTTGACTACAGACGATACTCTTGAATTAAATTTTATCATGTATCATAAATTGGTTAGATTTCGTTCACGAACAAATAATTTTACACGTGATTCTGCTTCGTTTGAAAGTTGATTCAAGGGGAACAAGAAAATACTTTAATTCCGTAGCCGCGTGCAAGTGATGCATAGCTAGTCAGCGTCCTCAACTGGTAATTATCCATAATTTTTCCTCAGGCCGTTCTCAAGCCATGGCAGTCCATTACAAAAATTGGTAAAGATTTTAAGGCACATTCGAGACGCGCGAGACGTTGGTTTCCCGACTCCATCATCAGAGAGTGGCGGCTGAAGGGAGACGCGACCGTAACAATCAGCAATCTCTGCAATTTGAGCATTTTGACCATCAAGTGTTTGAAGCAATAGAATAAGTATCCAAAAGCTTTCATTTGGAGCTATGTGCTTCTAAGATGCAATTTCGTCTTGGTATGAGCGATAGGGGATTATTTGTTGGAGAAAGTTCTCAATTTTTGTTTGGGAACTACTAGCATCCGTTAGACAAAATTGGTTAGAGTTCCAATTTTTGACGTGACTGACAACCAAGTGTCGTCTTTTCATACTCAATTTCTTGGGGAAAGGAAACGAGTTTCATCAGCTTTTCCAATGTCCATGTTGCTAAACCCCCAATTAAATGAACTGTTACGAAATATTTTACGACATTCCCGAGCATTTGGAGAGTACATTTTTTCGCATGCAAGATGAATTCCAGATTATGATATAATTAAAAATATGAGGTGTAATAGTATCAAGCAGAATATCTGTTACAAGTGGTACACGGTCTGAGCATTCATTGTACGCGTAATCATTTCGAAATCATAATGGGACAAGGTTAACGTGTTTCCCCACAAATTGATACAATAGGTTACATGATTTTATTGGAAATAAAGATAAAGAGCTTCGAAGAGTAAACCCCACTCGGATAAACTTGCAATATAAGGTCATACGTTGAGAGAAATCACTGCTTGTCGATCATTTTTCTATACACTCCTGTAAAATTTTCGAACATTTCTCCGCCATACATCTTTTAATTCCTGAGAAAATGTGGTAAAAAAATGCACAACAGAGTTTCAATAGATGCTTGATAGTTATGGTTATTGCTCCCATGGCGCAACGAGAACACGGAAGAGGTGCAGGCGGAAGACGAGACAGAAGTAACAACAGCTCCTAAATCTAAAAATACGTTCTGAACTAGTAAAAGTGTTCCTTAGAATGCAAGAGACGTAGTTGAGAGTTAATACGCAGTGGCATCCGCACATTTGAAACATTTCATTCAGTAAAAATTCCCATGTCAGTTTCAACGCAGAAATTTTTCAGAGCGAACTTTCTCATTAGAAACGTTTGCTAGCATTGCAATAATTTCGAAGGCTTTTATGGTCCTTTAACACGTGAACCGAAATTGCAAAAACTGAAGTACAAAATTCAACTTATATTCAAAGTAAATTGTAGTGAGAAATTTAGAAAGTATCAGCATTAACTGGGTGGTGCCATTATTTACTTTTGATTAAATACTTATACAAATTGAGTTTGTGACCACTGGTCGGCCAGCAGCATTTTCAGAATCCCCTTCGTGACCACCGGTAGCCCACGTAGCGGTCAAAGAGTTAAAGTTGTATTCAGTCATATTGAAAACGTTCACGAGCAATCATAGTAATAGGAATAGTGTCATACTTTCTTCATATGTGAAAATGATGTACTCGTTGAATTTTGCATCCTGTCTGTGCATGCATGATGTAATTTATTTCCTACTCTTAAGGCTTTGGCCGATTCAATAAAGATGCCATGGTTTCGAAGATACGTTCATAGTTTGCACACATGACGGGTAATGAGGGACACAAACTTACGTTACATCAATGTTTGAATAATTAATAATGCTTGTGAAAGATTTTCATGAAGCTGTTACATTTTAGGAAAGTCATTTTTCTTTAATCGAACGATCTTTAGAAACTTGAAAACGATGACAACGATTAATATAAAATCATAATTATTATAAATGTACAAAGTAGGACAATAAATTATCTATAAAGAATCTATTCATTCTGTAAAACGTTTCGAAGACTATCCATCCTTAGTAAGTCAATCTATAAAAAACAAAAAATAAAATTCAGTCAAATCTAAAGAACACAAGTTAGTATTAAAATCTTATGTATTCATTTGCAACAGAAATTAGCTACTTGTACTATTAAGATCTTTTTTTTTACTGGCTATTTTTATAGGATTCTAAAATGCTCAAGTCTAAATCATTCGGAGCAGTACGTAAAATTTTAAAATCATCTGCCATGCGGTCGCAGCACTGTTCGGAGTGAATGCGAATAAACGAGTGAGACGGTTGGGTTAAAATTCTTCCACTATGGTAGCTGGTTCCATTGTGCTAGGCAATCCAAATGTAGAATGGCAAAGTCGTCATGCTGACATAGCCACTATGCTGACATTGTGTACACTGTACACAACTAAACTTATAGACAAGGGATGCCCACATTCGTTTCGAAATCACGTCCTTGTAGCGGAAAAATGAGCCAACTTTCAGTGAATTGACAGCAATAACACATAGTTTAACAGCCTAAAAATCGTGTTTGAAGAGGATCTCCAAATCTCTTGACATGTTATCAGTAAAATCTCTAAAATACGGGAAATAAAGACGTTGTATTGGCTTTCGAAGAGTACTAGTTATTGAATATTTTTAGCCAGAAATTTTTAACTTGAACAGGAAACCGTTTTGACAGAAATTTTTTTCAGAAAAGGAAATTCCCCGAGTAAGTCCATATACAGTAGTTTGAACTCGTGTTATAAGCTCGATTCAATAAGGTCTTCATAGAATTAGTTTTGAACCTATAAGCGCAAAAGCTAGAAAAACTTGAACCCAATCCAGTAAAAGTTGTCTTCTGAAAAACAGAGGATTTAAAAGTGCGGTCTGCTCTAGTAATTTAGGAATCTAAAAATGATAGACAATTATTGCTTTCAATTTCGACGATAAATTTTACGTTAGGATGCTCAGAATTCGTTTGCAAATATTTTTACGTGGGAAGCAAAAATGGCTTGCGGATTGTCCCACAAGTTTTAAGCCCGCATTTTACCGTAGATATATTGACGATACTTTTATTTTATTTTGAGATCCTGGTCATGCTACCATGTTCAGAGACCATTTGAGTTCTAAGCATCCTAACGTAAAATTTACAGTCGGAGTTGAAAGCAATAATTGTTTATCATTTATAGATTCCTAAATTACTGGAACAGGCCGCGCTTTTAAATCTTCTGTTTTTCGGAAGACCAAGTTTTACTGGATTGGGTTTAGGTTTTTTCAGTTTTTGCGTTCATAGGTTCAAAATTAATTCTATGAAGACCTTATTGAATCGAGCTTATAACATTAGTTCAAACTACTGTATATGGACTTACTCGGGGAATTTACTTTTTTGAAATTTTTTTGTGTCAAAATGGTTTCCTTCATCTATAGTTCATGCACAAGTGAAAATTTCTGGTTAAAAATATTCAATAACTAGTACTCTTCGAGAGCCAATACAACGTTTTTATTCCCCGGATTTTGGAGATTTTACTGATAACATGTCAAGAGATTTGGAGATCCTTTTCAAGCGCTATTTTCAAGCCGTAAAACTATGTGTTGTTGCTGTCAATTCTCTGAATGGTGGCTCATTTTTCGCTACAAGGACGTGATTCCGAATCGAATGCGGGCATTCCTTGTCTATAAGTTTAGTTGTGTACAGTGTACATCTGGCCATGTCGGCATGATGACTTTGGCCATGCTACATAAGGATTGCCTAGCACAGTGGAATCAGCTACCGTAGTGGAAGAATGTTAACCCAACCGCCTCACTCGTTTATTCGCCTTCACTGCGAACAGTGCTGCGACCGCATTGCAGAAGATGATTATAAAACTTCACGTACATCCCCGAATGATTTAGACTTACACATTTTAGAATCCCTACACATAGCCGGAGAAAAATTAGATCTTAATAGTACAAATAGTTCATTTCCGTTTGCAAATTTATTTGTAATTTAAACTAGTACATAGCCGTAAGTGTAGGTATAAAAGGGTTAATATCTGACAAAATGTAAGTATGTACAACATCGTTTATTCACAAAGTACACTCGTTTAATGCTGCGACTCAACCTAATATTTAATTTATTAAGCAATGAAATACTAACGAAATAATACAAACATAATTCATTAACTTATTGTAAGAAAAGAAGTTCAAGCTGAAATCAACAAAATTTTCGAATAAGCAACATTCCTCGTGAGCATTTTAGAATGGCTCCGCTGTTGCCTTTGTCTGGTTCATTTAGTGAACTCACGCGGGTCGGCAAAAATTTTTAATTGCCGTGGATTTCCAACTCTGCTAAGACCCACGTACAACTGTCCATGGGTAAACACTGATGCTGGTAGATATACACCGCATCTTGAAAGGCTCTGTCCTTGACTCTTATTTATTGAGATAGCAAAAGCAGGTCTGATCGGAAATTGCCTTCGCCTCAAAGTAAATAGCAAGTCCATGTCCGATGGCTGCAAAATAATACGTGGAATCATCAATATGGCTCCAACAGCAATTCCCGTCAATTTACTGGCTGTTATCAAAGTATCCGTGACAGTGAACACTTTCTAGCGAGCGCCATTACGATGAGTATTCCTCTGATCTAGATTTATCAGCAAAATTTTCTCCTATTTTCAATGTAATAATATGAGGCAGACCACTAATATTTAGAGAATTAAAAAACTCCGTTTGATAATGAGTAACTTGATTAGCATCTGCTACTGAATCAGCGCTTTTTAACGTATACATTTCGCTTGGTAATTTCTGCACACTGCGATTATTTAGTTTATCCACTTCTGCATACTTAGTAGTTAAAAGAGCGCGAGATGCTAACCACTGGAAATTCATGAAGTTGGTTTTCACTGGGAATCGGTATCATCATTGTTGCCACTGTTTTGCAGTGTGAATTAGCATCTGGTATATTAGCAGGGTAAAGATTAGAGAGCTCTTCGAGTAACTCAGACATATGTGTAATTTTTTTCACATCTGCATGATTTACTGCAAATTCCGAAATTAGGATTGTTCACCATCCCTCCTGTTTTTTTCTCCCATAAACATCAGAGAATTGCAGTGCCTAGATCGTACTTCCATCAAACCATAGCTATGGCGTGCAACGTTAACAGATATCTGAAGAAAACCATCTTTATCACACCTCCTGGCTGCATTGAAATTCCACCGTCGATTTTACCGACGGACTCTTCTGTGTTGAACTGTATTTTGTAGTTGAATTCTCTCTCGTTCTTCTTGAGACAACTGTTCTCTTGCAGTACGATGCTGAGCTTCATCTTGTCGTTAGATTCTCTCCGTGCTTCTTGAGGCAATTCACGATGTCTTTCAGTATTTCTGCGGCGTTGCTCTTCTCTGTGCTCTTCAGACTGTCTTGCTCGCCTCAATTGTTGAGCTAATCACTTTGCGTTCATTCTTTTTTTTTCGTCCATTTCCAAAGCAAGGATAAGTAAACTTTCTAATGAAGAAGTTTTAGTCGTAATACTTTCTTTCATACACAAAAATTGACTTGCAAAAATTGTGAAGTTGATGAAGCTTGTATCACAGATGCGCTCACACACTTTCGGCTGGCTTCGGACAGACTGACGCGGGTCTTATTTTAGTATAAATTTTTAAGCAAACTTGTGTTCTTTAGATTTGACTGAATTTTTTTCAATTTTTACAGATTGACTTACTGAGGATGGAGCTGGTCTCCGAAACGGTTTACAGAGTAAATAGATTCTTTGTAGACATTTTATCATCAGACCTTTTTAATTTCTAATAAATGTGATTTCAAAATTAGCCGTTTTCATCATTTTTATTTTACATTATAATTTTGCGTAAAACTGATTACCGAGAAGAGGTGAGTGACTGTAAATATAAAAAATTTCAATATCATACACGTGTGAGCATGGCTCAAACGGGTTAAAAATAATCCCTCGAGTTTTCACTTTACAAATAACTGCCGCTCTAGAATTTTCTATTCACATGAGAATGATGTCGTCAAGAACGCGCACCAGCCCCTGGGAATCCAAATTTTATGATTTGAATGTCTTTGAATGCATTAACTTTTAGTGTGAGCACCCAGAACTTCTGAATATTCAAATGCGATTGTGGTACATGCAGAGTTCAAAAGACCCGTCAAAATTAGAACAGATGTATGACGTGAATGTTTAAAAAAAAATTCAGGGAGGTAATGAAAATAGAGCTTTTTCTTTACGGCGTAGTAAAAAGAACGGCGTAGTAAATCGAATAAAAATTTATGAGAATTCTGTAAAAGGAAAAAGTTATACCTCAGACAGCACTTCTCTATTATCAGAAAACTGTAAAATTGGATTGAAGTAGGTTTTTGTTTTTTGGTAAGGTAAGCCAATACAATTGCTTTGCTAGCCAACTGTTGATTTTTCTTGTCTCTGCTTCGGGAATAAGGGAACAATTTCAACCTCAGGTCTTAATGCTGACATGTATTTGTCTCACGCCTAAAAATAATAATTTTTCAAGAGACAGAATACGTACGCAAATGCGTATGAAGAAAGAATTAATTACTTAAAAATTGGACCGACAGGCTTAAGTTGTGAAAGTGAAATATTAGAATGGAAGTAGAAATAAGCAGTTCAGCTCTGATTAAACATTTTGCTCACCACTTCAGTTGACGCCGTATGATAAAGTGTTACAACTCCTAAATCCTAAAAAAGGATTTACAGGCGTGCAAATACGATTTCTAATTTTTAAGGTCGACAGTTTACGGCTGTGCAGATCATGACTAGTGTCAGAACGAACAGTTTTAGAGCGAAGAGCGTCCAGTTTTGTAGTCAAAATTGTTCGTTGGAATCTATCAATCCGACTTTCAAAGATACTTTAACCCTTTATTTGCCTCTAAAACTGGTATTTTTCCAGCATTGAGGAACGAAGCCTTGAACTATCTCCCTCAGAATGCTTTCATATATTCTTTTTCGGTTTGGTGAAAGGAAGTTGAAAAATTAGAGTAGTTCAACTTTCATTTAAGCATCGAATGTCTAATTGTTTTAATAACGCAGAACTTAATTGGAAATTCAAAGACGTCCCAGTTGGCATTAAAAACCCAGCGTCTCTTAATCAGCAGCCTCTTTTTTTAATAAAACGGGCATTAACGCTAACATCAATAGTTCCGATGAATATATGAAGGAATCGGTAGCGTTTGTAATAACTTTTCCCGCAATAAATATGAAAAAGAGTGAAGGAGTACCGTAAAAAAGAAAATCCTCCAAAAGTGCTTGTGGAACCATAGAATTTGTGAGAGTCAGGTATCCCGTAACCTACTAATATTATGATTTTCAAAATCGATAAATTAACATATTTTTATGAACAGATTTGATTTTTTATTTTTGAACTTCTTTAAACGCTTTCCTTGAATGTCAAGGGCAAAATAACTGCGAAACAAAACATATCACACTCACATGCTAGCTTCTAATCCAGTTTTTCAGTATGAATCTAGTAAAGTTACATAATCATCTAGCTTTTACTGTTTCAAACTGTTGTTGATAAACAGTGGATGCTTGAAAATACTATATGAAAGATTTTTAGAACACTTCCCGTTTGTCTTTTTAAGTATCAATTTAGAACTCAGACGAGCGATTCCCAGAATAAAAACCATGGAACTTGTGTAATCTTTATTTCATGTGTGAATTTAATTAACAACTTCTACTTTTGACGTGAGAAAAATTGCTGCAAGATCAAATTTTGTCAGATATCCCGTCCTTAGCTGCGGCTCCATTAAATTTGCTTTGCTGTGCGTGCGACGGTAACAACTGATCTTCAACAAAATCATTGAATATAGATGATAACTATGTTCTTCCAGTAGACAATATCAAGGCCAACAATAGTAATGAAATGAAGAAACATATCTTAAAACAATATACAGGTGAACGAAGTGAAATCTTTACATTAGTCCGCAGATGTTTTCAAGAGCCAGAAGAAGATCTAGCAGGTCTTGACGAAGAGCGTCGGGTGCATTGGAGCGAGTGGGTGGAATGGACAACGAGTTATGCTAAGCAAGGTGGAGAGGCGAGGTTGGGACTGGTGTGCTCCAGCGCAGGCTCACAGGGAGAGCAGTCTATTTCTTTTCTATTGACAACGTTTTGAAACCCTGGGTCTTACAGACACGTGAGTCTCTAGAGCGTCAATGTAGAATATCGGAGATGTAAGGATGTATGAATGAGTTTTGAACAGACGACGGTTACTCGTTTATAAAAAGAACGAATCATACGTATGAACAATTAAGAACCGCCGTTAATAAATCGCAATGTTAATTGAATTTGTGCTTTCGCAGTACTCTTTCTGAAGGAATAGATGGAAATAATTAAAATTACTCTGATGAAAGTAATTTCTTTGAGATATTCAACCAGATGAAGTGCCAGGTTTTAACACTTTTCTCAAGCGATGTTGAGAGAGAGAGAGTAGAAGGAGGTAGGAAGGGCGTTCCGCTTGAAGCCAGAGATGCGACCTGCGGGAGTCTTGAGTCGCGGAGGGCATTGTTCCATGACTTGGGAGCCTGGACGCTCCAGACAACACGACCGCGGAAAAAAAAAACCGGAGAGAGTTAGAGTGAGGGCACGAGGTTGGCGGCGTGAGGCAGGGAGGCGGTGGTATATGATAGTACCTCTCAGGGTGCCGTACCGAGCGCATACAAGCTTAGCTTACAAGAGTGCTGCGAGCTGGATCAGAGATGACGCCGCCAGTGCTGCTCGGTTCTTGCTCGTGTTGTCTCTCTTCACTTACTGTTTGTGGCATGTAGATGTGCTGCAGTGCGTGTTGGTGTGGTGTCTGAACACTTCAATACTTGTGTCATACTTGAAGATTTTCTGCGTGTCTTCAGTGGGTCGTTCAGTCAACAACCGGCATCACCAGCTTCCATGACAGTCGTTCTTTCATCGAAGGTTTGTCCAAATTGTGTGGTTGCTAATTTTTGACAAGAAAGTACTATCATTTAGTTTCGCTTATTAAGATAAGTTTTGTGTTTACTTGTTTTGGAAATTCTTTTATTAAGAGTGTAATTGCCACTATTTTGCAAGCATCATAATTTTTTTCAATCATTCGTAAATAGTCATCGCCAATTTCACTCGAAAAATAAAACTAATTTTTTAACTCTGAAGGAAACTAAAGTTTAAATAACTTCTTAATTCGGAGGATAAAAAGGGAGCTCGAAAAAATATTATTAAGAGTTTTCACGAGCACAAACCTACAGTGACAAAATTCACCTAAATTACATGGGTAGATATTATTGTGCTTGTATCATCCAGTAGAGGTAGAGTAGGAATAGGCGAAAACAAGCAAAGACCTGTAAAAGTTATTTTTAGCGAAAATGGAACTTTTTCAGAAAGTGTGACATTATTTCATTCTTTGAACGAGTTTCGTAGTTTCAACGTATTTACGATCAATTTCAAAATACTAAACCTTCCGTAATTTCAAATTACAATTTTACTCATAAGAAGATTGTCTTGAGATTTGAGAATGTTATTTAGGCGGTGTAGCCTCCTGCTCAAATTTGGTGACTGCAACGCCCAGTAGAGAGTGATCCATCCCTGTCACGGCTGCAGCTCGCACTGCCTGCCGCTCCTTGCCTAACGTCCTCCGCAAAAAAAGAAACAAAGAAAATAAACAGCCAGAAGCACAAGATAAGAATGGTTTCTGTGTAGTAGCAAGTAATAAACACACAGAATATGCTGAAACGTAGCTTACAGATATATATTTCATTGCGCATTTCTTTGCAAATGAGATTTGATAGAGAAAGGCATCGTTCTTTTTGTGCTCAGAGTCACTTTATTTCCCTGAATTATTGCTTGTTCAATTTCATGGAGATTTGACTATTAAAAAGTATGCTATACAGCCATGAATTTTTTTATCTTCGTATAAACGTTGTTACAGTGGTTAATAAAGACTCATTAAATATATTTCATCTTTAAATTTAAGTGTTATTCAATTTGCACTTTCCTTGTGGATAAAGATTAACATATGTAGCTTTTGAAGTCAGTGAATAACTTCAATTAAGTGGAATGGGATTCAAACATTAAGTTAAAGAACAGCCCAAATCTGAGATGAAATAAAGCCTAGTCTCGCATTGCAATTCATGCGACCATGCAGAAAGAGAGGCGTAGACCCAACTCTGGGTCGGGATGATCCCGCTGTTGCTGCGGCCCTCAAACACGTTTCCCATAAATTTGGTCCGGGAATTCGGGTCATCGGATTCATTCGAGAAGAACACGTAACTAAACCGTGCTTCTCATGAGTGATTTATGTAACAAAATTAAAGAGGTCACTGCGGAAACTAATTCAGCGTAGTTTTATTTATTAGAAAAGACGTATAATTTAGGGAAACACCCTTCTAATGAACGTTCTTGTGAAAATGTTTTGCATTTGTTATTCCTAAAGGAATATCACTTTGACGTTTACTTTCACTGAAACATAATGTTAAAAACAAGATACAATCTATCTAAAGAATAGTCTAATTATGAGCTGGCTTTACTCGTATAATATGCTCATTATTCGCTGATGCGCTCTGATAGCATTCTTGAACACCAGGGGCACGTGCTTGATAGATTCAAACAATTTGAATTTCTTGAATGATCGCTTGATTTTTTCACGTTGATTTTTCGTGGTTCAAATGGCCTAGTGAACATTTCATGATAAATACACCTTTTATAAGTTAAAATTTTTTTCTTGGGAGCTCAATAACTGCCCATATATACGTGTTTATATTCAGTTGAATACAGCTATGAAACACTTTTCTTTAAGCGCAGTTTGCGTTGCAGTGTGTGAGTGAGCAAACATCTACTCTGAGCACTTGCTCGTCCATCACGTGGTGCAGACGCCAAGTTCCAGATTACTCTGAGCAGAAAGTTAGGTGGGAACGCACGGCACCGCATCTCACTGCCAGTTTTCCACTCCCTAAACAAAGAGCTGTCTAGCAAAGCATCTCTTACTTTACGGTGCCAGGGTCTCAAATAACTCTTCTTTTTGTTGCCTTGTGCCAGGTCTGGTGCCCGGGCTCCTGAACTTACTACCGTCTCCTGCCAATCCATAACGGCGTGAGAAATCTTTGTTGAGCGCCGTCAGCAACCTGAGTGGAGAGCTTGCAGGAGTGATGGGCACTCCACTTCCCACAGACACAAAGGAGGACAGCCCCAAGGCCATCACTGCTCTCCCAACACCGTCAGGTAGCAGCTCCTAACGAACGCAACGAAAAATTAGATTTCGCTTAGTAGTTCTTGCAATAGACTTTGATAGTATTTCTCCCCAATTTTATGCAGATACTCTTTAAATTATTTGCATTGTGCGTTATTGTTATGTTTTGAAATTACGAAAACTCTTACAGTTGGATTATTGAGCATAATGATTTATCTCCCAGGACTTTGTATCACTACTGGACTTTAAATCACGACCGTTGATAGTCAGGTTTTTGATCAACTTAGAAAATAAAATACAGAATCTACCTCTATGAAATGCCTGATGGCAATTATATAGCTCATTGCTTCCGTTGTAACTAAAGCAGGTTCTCGATTCGAATTTGAAAAACATTGCTGACGGATGACAGTTTTACGGTGCAATATATATTCATGGCTGGAAGACCAGTTAATGGCCCAGCTTGGCAGTGCCAATTGAGAAGAAATCTTCTTCTCTAGCGAGGTGAGCGGGGCCGCAGAAGCAAGAGTAATGACGGGTCAGAAGGTGACGCTCCAAGCTTGCTGTCTTACTGCTCCAGCTCCGCGGCCTCTTATCAATAGCTCTGCTGGAATTACTTCAGGTGTTAATGCATTCTAACAAGGCTCCGGCAAGAGCACAATACAGTTTTGGAACGGTTTGGAAAACGCAGAAGCTCACATCCTGTTCAAGTTTAGTGAAAAATCCTAACACAACTGTTCAGTGCTGAAGTTTTTCAGCATGCTGTTATTTTTTTCATAAACCTATTCTGACCGCGAACACGCGTCTGAGTTGTTACTAAATAATTTTTTCACGATCATCTTAGTTGTTATTTAAAATGAGCTGGTTAACTCCCGATCATTTTTTTTTCTCTTTTGAAAGTTAACAGGCTGTGCTGAAATTCCTTTCTAGTTTCGATTTCGGGTTTCTCAATAGTTTTCCACAGGATGATATTGGATGCATTTTTAAGTTTTAAACCCTGAAGTTTATGCTTTTCTATGATAGCCAATTAGTGAAAGAATGAATTATAAAAAACTACAGAAAATCGTATAAAAATAAGACTGTCCATGTTCGCCTGCCTTGACTCTAAGACAAATAGAGTAACTTTGAATTTAAGACTGCATTTGCTATTACAGTTGAGCGTGTGTCTTGGTAACTCATTTTTTTTGCATCGTGAGTTAGAAAACAGTGATAGTCCAGAATAGCCTTAATCCTGTTTGTTGTTGGATGTAATTTTTCTTACTCTAATTCTAATATTTACATTCAGCCTTGACCTCAGACGTGACTCATTAAATTTGATCGTGTTTTTTCGTTGTTTACTGTCTCAAAACTGGTTATGGTCGTACGTAGTTTTTCTAACAGAATAACTACATGCATTACATATCTTTTGTATAGAATCATCCCTCCTCAACTCATTCTGCCTTAAGATCTCACAATCTCATTCTTTGCTTGAATTCTAACGAAGAATTCGATGAAATCATCTTTTGTGCAGATCTTCTTGGTCGTTCTAAACAGATTGAGTCCGAGGTCTCAACAACTTTCATTTACACATGTTCAGTACCATCCTGGTAGTTACAAGAGTCGAACTTCTGTTCAAGAGTGATGAGACCAGGGCAGACGCCCAAAAGAAAGTTGCGGGCCAGACTCTGAGGGTTTAAAATTCGCGAGAGAATGATTGAGTTACTGAGAGTTGCACGATTTATTGCTCGTTCAGTAAAGTTAACACGGAGGCTATGAATGCTAAACACACCCGTGAGCTCTTTTCCTCGAGCATAATTCGATTTCAATGTTTGTCAAGAAAAATGCATACTAAAAGTGCATGTACGAGAGAGGGTACGATGGAAATATATTGGTAGAATAAGGAAAACAATTGTATAAAATCATCAAACTCGAAACCGCTTCCTTAAGAATAATCTAATTGATCTTTTCAGTGGCAAACTCTTCACTCCATCATAGGTCTAGAATTGAGTGTTTTTCTGGAAGCGAAAGAATCATCTGAAAAATGACCCAGAAGGTGGAACAATTACGAAAAAGCTTCATAAGAAAATTGAAAGGAAAAATTTGCCTTTTAACTCATAAAAAGAAGTCCACAAAGCGTGGGCTTTCAAATGAACCAGTAAGTAGAACCACTTAAATGAAACGCTAGTTCCAGAGTGGAGAATAAAATTGACGAGACAGAAAATTTAAGAAATATATCTGAGGCAGCGTCTGTTTTTTGACGGAAAAGTTGCACCCCTTTTGTGGATTGGCAGGATATGGCAAGTTACCGTTTGGTGCTGCGAAAGTTTCCAGAGACCAGGCGTTGTGTTATCGATGCACTACCTCTCTTTAAATGTTCCGCTGGAGGGATGATCACATGATAAAAGATTTTAGTTTTTATGCTCTGAATGTAGGACTGTATATTATTCCAGCTTAAATTCTAATGAAAGCAGTTACTATTTCAATAACGAAATAAGGCACGACTCTTTTTGTATTATGATTCTATAACAAATTTGGGAATTAGCTTAGAAAGCAAAAAATGAAGGGCCATGGACTAGAAAGATGAAAGCTCATTACAAAAATATCTACTTTTCGACACATGATCAGCTGATTGCTTGATTTGCGATAGGGGAATAATCGAAGAGCTCCAGTGAAAAGCACAACAAAAAAAAATGTGCTACAATTTTTTCAGCTGTGTTAAAGGTGCTGCTTCTACTGTATTAATGACAACAGGTGAATAAATCAATTTGTTCTAAAAATCCCCTTTCGAGCACAACATTTTCAAATTACATTCAGTAGAGATTTTGGAGCGTGAAGTGGAAATTGCGTATCGATAAAAATGCAGAGTTGTCATTCCGTTGATTCGAGCAGTGTTTCTCCACCGTTTTACCACCTCAAAATCACATCCCAAGTGAAATATTCATTTGTCTGTGAAGGTTACCCTTCATTTAAATATAAAGCGAATTTAGCATACGCAGCGCTTACTTTGCTTTTATTAATAGAAATGCCGGTGAAGAAATTCCCTTTGTTTTGCTCTCTTAGACTGTCTTGTTAGGAAACAGGAGTGATATTTATGTCGACGGCCGGGGTCTTGAAAGGATTTAATTTGTGTACGTACAAGTCATTATGTTTTTCAACTAATAATAAAGGAAATGCTGTCGACAAAAAAAGACGGTATCAAACAGACTTGTGATAACAAAACTCACTTCTATAACATTTTCGAAGTAAGTACCTTCGAGAACCGCAAAAAATTGAATACGCGTACATGAACAAATAGCTGTTTTTATTTTGGGTTATGTTTACGACAACTTACTAAAGTGTAAAATATTGTAACTGCTTCTGAATAAATAATTAACAGAAAAATTTTACTCGCTGGTACCTTGGAAAATGAAACATTCATTCAGTTACTTTTCTTTAAGCGAATGATCATCAGGAATTTTTAACTGAAGTGCTATTGGTGGTATCAGAGTGTGTAGATGGCATGCCGTAATTTTTGTCAGCACGAGTGCGCACACTACTTGAAAATAGTTCATGATATTTCTGGTATAGCGAAATATAATGCATACACATCACCACGACGTTGTTGCCTGTTGAGTGTAGTGAAGAGTACACAAGTATAGCTTTCTGTAAACAGGACGCGCAGCTTCCCTTCCTTATAGGGAGGTGTTGAACAAAGGGTAAAGAGCTGCTGCTGTGCCACTTTTGTTGTGTTATCAGCGCTAGCATTTATTTAGTGGTATATAGCATTTTTTTCGAATGCTATTAAAAGTTAGGTTCCTAATAACAGGGTCCAAAATGGTCAAATGGCATTCGAGCAAAAATGCCCAAAAATTTTTGAAGTTATTTCAATACAATATGAGCTAACAAAATTCTTAAGTGTGCATTTTCATTTTAGTTATCTGATGTTTAGATGAATCAGAAGAATTTTTTGTTCTACGCGCTGAATGTGAGACTCACTTCTGAGCTCAGATTAAACTTGACGTGAGACCAAGCTCTCTGGTGGGACACTAAGTTTGATTCAATACCAGGTGCTGTGGGTTTTGAGAAGTTGCTGATCTATTCATAATCACCTTTTTATTTATAATTACTTTTTTTTGTGTACGTAAGTTTATTATATCATTTCTGAAAATAGCATGAAAATAAGTCCTAAGCACAATGTACGACTTAGCGACCTTGTGCCCACACTGAGGTGTAGTAGCGATAATCTCCCTACGTACGTTGGGTGACAGCACAATTAACAGACCCCAGACAATTGCCTGGATTATTTGCCCTCAGAGGATCTTCCTCCGTAAATTAATTGCTCCGTTTGCTCTAGTAATTCAAACAATGAAACATAAATTCGTGAAGTACAATTTTTTGAAATAAATGCTTAGGCTATATCCATCAGGAAAAAGAGAGTAATTAATACTACTTGAAAACAGAATTTCACTATTCAAACTCTACAGTTTTAATTATAGTTTAAATTCAAGATAATTTCTCTTGAAATGATTATTCTCAACTATGCCAATTCTATTGATTATGATAAACAACAATTTTAACGACTCGAGAAAAAATTACTGTCAAATATTCTTTTTCTGTGTTGAATAGCACCGCATATCAAAATCTGTCGGGATTAGCCCTCGGATTTAGCTGTACTCCGGTTTTAACAAATACATTTTAAATCTATTTACAAGCTAATTTCATGAATTCTTGTACTCCTGAATTAAAAAAAACTTTGAATTGATGTAACTCAAACACTTGGATAGATAGCTCAGGTAAGTGAAAATCATTCTGAGAATTAACTATTCGTCAATTTACCTGGCAATAATTATTTAGTGTCTGAAAATATATATTTTCGCTAACGTTTAGAGTGGTAGTTACAAAAAATTGTTTGCGCAAGGATTTGACATGATTTGCAATCCAAGTTCAACACTCTGACCTACGGTAGAAAATTCAACGCCTCATTTTTGGTTTTAACATACAACAAAACTTAACTGCCTTCTTCGTGTTACGAATAATGTAATTCGTGTTTAACCAATACATGTAGATCAAAATTCCCTTTATTCCTGTTCTAACTTATCCTATTATTTTCCTGCGCTGTGGTGTGAATATGACCTATTACAAATTGCTTTACGAAGAAAATTTCTCAAAAATTCCCAGATGTAAAAACAAGTATTTAATATCGTTGCTTAGTTGGTCTTTCCAGCCCCAGTTGCATCCTCTATCAGATGTCCTTCCCTTCCTGTTCCATATCACCTGAAAACTACAGAAACGACAGCAAGTTTCTTATTTTGAATAAGAATTTGTTTATATGGGTTGAAAGTAATATTAAAATCAAATATTATAAACCAAAAGTGGAGGTAACAAAAAATTCGGACTGTTAAACTGTTTATTTAAAAATAATTTTACAGATGAATTGTAGCTCTAACTTAAAAAACGCTATCGTTTTTGACCGTTTGGGCTAATGGTAGAATTGAAATCATCAAATATGAGTGAAAAAAGAGTGAGGCCTTAACGATAAAGTACAATTTCGAAAGTGTTAGGAATCTTCTTGAGCTCTCTTTATTGTTCGAAAATCATATGAATTTTCTAATGTATTCAGTTATTTGCAGTATGAGATGAAGTACATATGATCCTATGGACAACTAATATCGATGTAAATGACAGCTTACAGAAAGGGAAATATAAAAGAATTCTCTGACCACTACACATCCTATACAAATCCGGTTAACCTATTTTCAAGTTTTTGAGAAAATTAAACGTAGAATGCGTATTTGATATAAAGCTCGTTCAACGTGAATCGAGAGTGTACATAATAGTTCCAGTTGCCCTATCCATTTGTGAAATAGGTACTACTGTGAAATAGGTCAGTTAGAGAGACGCGAGCAGTTCAAGCGAGTTTCACATATGTTTCTGAATTTAGACGAGCGTAACATGTGGGAGAGAAATGCTGCATCATTCAGATTCGTACAATTTGTCGATGGCTTAAATGTAAAGTGAAATTCATGATGAACTTCAACTCGTTATTTTATGCTTCCCCCGAAAGTAACGTGAGATAAATTTACTTCCATTTCTATTTGTATAGACAACGAGGAGCAATTCTATTTTGATGAATTAGACTTGCTCGTGAAATACCCATCTTATGAGGTAAAACTGGCTAATAAAACCGCACTCGGACAATTAGCAGATCTCAAAAATACACGGGAGATCGGCAGTCATGGTTGTACAGCATTTTACACTGCTGAAGGTTCCTTTAGTTGTCGCTTTGTACATCTTCCGTATTCATTTCAGGCTTTTTAATCCGGCTAAAAGAAGTACACTGGAGGATAAAAATCTAATTGGGAACATCAGACTTGAATTTGCCTCATAAATTGAAGTGTTAATGCCTTGCGAGAGAAGGGTGCAGACAAGATGGGCTTATCGATGCGTGTAATGCCATGAGACAGAGCCATGCAGGCCGAGAGGCGGGTACGCAGAGCTGCAGATCAGGTGCACAGTTCCCTACAGTCGAAAAAGCTATGGCGTTAATGAATCTGGTTACAAGCTTTTACGAATGAAATAAACAGCTAACTTATCTCTAAATCGTTTTTCAATTTAAGGAAATTATTTTCCACTCCGTAATGAAGTGCTCGCTTAACGATCCCTTGTTCAACGACCAGCTGGAGGTCTGGAGAAAGCTTGAACCGGTGGCAGCATCTAGCCAAATTTCAGTTTCTGAACTAACACAGAGGTAACACTTTTGTATCTATGGGAATTAGCGCTTTCAAGAAAAAGATGCGAAGTGCCGAGCTGAAAGTTAGGTAGGCCTTACTTTTGTTGAAATGAAATACGTTTTTGCGGATCAGCTTTTTTAGTTAACTACTGTTTTTTTCGAGCACCTCTTACTTTCTTTTCAAATATTTATGTTGTTTCATAAACTTCTTTCGATTTTGCTGCTTCTGAACCCAAAGTGTGGAAAACACCTTGTGTATTGATTTCCCGTTCCCTTAATTCCATACTGGATGGTACCTTCCAATTTCTTCTCTTGGGAATACTTTTGTTGTAGTTAGGGGAGGCTAAACAAACTGATAATCTAATCTATTCTTTCAGTATTTTTTAAGCTACCTCAATAAATTTTTTGAAAAATTGTAAGCCCTAAAAATATGAGTTTCGGAGGTTCATCTCTGAATCACATCCTCTCAATTGAAAATAAATTAAGAAGAGTAACTAACGTTCGCGTACATGCGACTTAGGCAATAGTGTCAAAAACGACAAGTATTTCCAAACAAGGGAGTTATAAGTCATATCAAAAGGAAGTTTATGAATGAAGCCATGAGGTACGAATCAAATATTCTTTGCAGAAATATTGATGCTACGCATTATTGTTTAGGTCACAGAAACCACGAATACTGTCAACTTTCTTTAGGTCAAAAAATTCGCTTCCTTGCCTGAAGGATGCTCTTCTAAAATTCTTTTTTTCCTAAATTCTTTCGTATGGAATCTTGGTGTAAAGAAACGAAGCTTCAGTGTTTATTAATTAATATACTGCAGTAACTGAACTTTGAATTAACTAAATAGAATGTAACTCCAACCTACTTTGATTTAGTAGTTTTAGAAACATTTAAAGTCACCAAAATTATTGTAATAATTTATGAATATACAGAGGTTAGTAAGAGTATTCGACGCATTGATTCTTCGCTTATTTTTCGTGTAAGAGGAAATAAATTTTATTGAAACCAACCCAGAATGTATAAATGAACATTATCTATCCAAACTTAAGCGTAAATTAAAACAACGTTACTCAGAAAAAATATTTTTGCCCTAAATAAAAACATGCCCTGTATAAAGATATTGAACATAAACTATTAAGATTTACTAGCGTAGCCTCTTTTCATTTTAACAGCCTTCAGTCATTTTACAAAGTTTTCAAGTTTTTTACAGGAATTGTTTGACAGGTTCATTTCACAACTTGTTTTCAATTGTTTGATACTTTTGGATCTCTTGCATGTATCCTCAATTTCAACTGTTTCCATTAATTTTCAATCGGATTGAGATCCGGTGATTGGCTTAGCCATTCAAGGACATCAGTGCCATTCTCTGTGAGCTAATCTTTAGTTATTTTAGCTTTGTGCTTCGGATCGTTGCCTTGTTGAATTATGAAATGACGCCCAAGTCCTAAAGCTTTGGCACGTTGCAGAAAATGGGTCGACAATTTTCCCTCTATTTTCTAGCATTTATTGTTCCGTCAATTATTTCAATTTCTCCAACTCCATTGTAAAAAGCAACACTAAATAATTACATTTCCACCTCCATATTTGACAGTGGGAATGGTGTTCAAAAGCTTATATTCTGTCCCCGCTTCCCTCCACACGTGAAATCATGTTTCTTTCAAAAAGCTAAATTTTCGTTTCTACAAAACAAATTACCTTCTTCCAGTAATCATTTGATTCCAGCTAATACCTATTAACAAAATTCAACTGGTCTTCCACGCGTTTTCTCATCAGTAATTGAGTCTTTCTTGGTGATTTCGAATCACGGCTCCCACTTTTCAATGATTTGATCGTATCCTTACACACTTCAACTCCGGCAGTTTTCAAATCATTCCGAATTTCTTTGCGAGTCAAGAATGGTTGTTTATTCACATTACAAACAATGCACCTCTCAGTCGCCTCGGCCAATTTACGGGGACAACCACTCCTTCCAATATATTCAGTTGAATTAGTTTTTTCGTTTTTCGTACTACAGCGCCGACTGTTTTCACCGT
The DNA here is from genome assembly GCA_014220935.1 of Platorchestia sp. MABIK. Taxonomy (NCBI): domain Eukaryota; kingdom Metazoa; phylum Arthropoda; class Malacostraca; order Amphipoda; family Talitridae; genus Platorchestia; species Platorchestia sp. MABIK. Next base: position 32,857 of record JACJUY010001665.1, on the reverse strand, counting down.
CAATTTTAAATCTTCAGCAATTTATTTATATCCTTTACCATTTTTGTGAAGCTTTATGATCTTATATCTTGTTTCATTTTATAACTCTTTCGTTAAGCCATTTGCAAAAAGTAAAAGCTGCAGTGGAAGTCTGTGACTTTTGCCAGCAGGTCGGCCAGTCGAGTGAAATGAGTATCGGGCTGTGTTCTGACTGGTTTAGCTAAACGGCAGATCATATCGATTAGAAAAGGACTTCATACTGAAACGCGTTTTTATGATAATATTTTCAAGTGTGTCCAATACTTTTGCACAAAGCGCATTTTGATTTTTGTCAATAAAATGTTAATCTCGGTGATGTTAATTTAGTTTACACCGATTTTTGGATAGATAATATTCATTTATTCTGTTTGTTTCAATAAAATCGATTCACTCTTTTTCGAAGCATAAAAGAAAAATCAACGTATCGAATATTTTTGCTACCTACTGTATTACGCATACAAGTATAAAAATACCTAAATTATCCATCATTGTGTATATTTTTACTATGTTATACATTAATAGAAGGACGTATTGAATGCAAATTAGTGTGAGAGCTCCTGTGGTGAGATGAAGGGTACATTTGGTATCACCAAGCCTTCAGGAAACTGCTTCACAGGATCAAGTGTATGCAGGCCGTAGCTGCAGTAGCCGAACATTGAGCTTTTTTGTACGATAATTTTACCTCGAATACATGTTACGCAAGTGATACGAAGTGAAGGTCACTTACATTTTTTTCTGATTTCGGATGTCAATATCAAGCAGTAAAATTCCAGTTGAAAATTCGTGTTTTCCAGGGCATTTTCCGATTCATTTTCCCTTCATTTTAATATTTCAAATTGGCTTTAAAAACTACGTCTAACTTTTCTTGAATTCATAATCGCTACAAAAAATACAAAACTGAACCTTGAGCTAACATGGACGTGGAATCATCATTAGAGATGCTCAACACTCTCGTGTCTGAATCGACGCAATTTCAGATTTGATAAAATATATATAGCGAATGTCGAATAAATGGGTTTTGATTCCATGCGGTTCATTCTTCCCATTAATTTACGAGAGTGAGCTGCATCAGCACCTGTGAGGTACGCGAGCCAGACCATGATGTTGACCACTGTATATATACCGTGGTGTTGACTGACAAGGCCGACTGCTGCCCAGCGTTATCTCGTCTTTATATGAGCGACAACTTGCCACAGTGCTTTCATCTTTCAGCTGTGTAATTAGCACGGAGCATTTTGTAATTCAAGAGTGGCACATTTTTCATTCATTTCATCGGTGTTTAATTTCTGGTTGCAAAGATATACAGTATTTAATTAAATTTGCAGGTTTCTTAGAAATTGGCAACGTTGTTCCAGCTTTGAGAGCTTTTTATAGTAATGGGAAATTTCATTTTTTATGCTTGATGCCCTAATTAATGTACTGTTTATAATTTTTTTCAATTTTAAAATAATATTTTGATTTTTCATCACATAAATATCCACTATCTTTGCTGAAACGAAATCTTCCAATGTGAACTCTTGAATACCACGAATAAATAGATCATGAGTTGTTTCTCCCACGTTTCCATGAGTTTGCTAGAGATCCATTCTTTTCCAATGCTCGCGTACGTGTAGCAACTGCACGTAAGTTTAATGTCTAGTAACTTAACGAGGCAATAATGAAGACAAATGTGACAAGACTTTGCCTTAATTATGGCCTATCCTCCTGTTGTCTTCCTGCCCCGAGTGTGCCTGTCCTCGAGTCAAATATGCGGTAGTCGACGGTTCTCGCCCTTTGAGTATGGGAGCGCTGACATCTGATCGATCTTGACTGGTAATCGGGAATCTGGTCCTGACAAAACTTTCACCTTGCTGATTCTCCCCCCAGACACATGATACTGACCCGTTGCGCAAAAAAATTAAAAGACCTTCTAAAATGACTGAAATTATAAGTGGGCATATATGTTTCAGATATCTAAGCTGGTTTCAAATAAAAGATATCAGAACGATTTAGATTGCTAAGCGGGGATCTGCTCCCGACAAAACTTTTTGATTCTGCCCCCACACACCATGATATTGTCTCGTTGCATACAAAATCCAAACACAACTTCTAAAATGACTAAAATGATAAATTAGTGGGTATGCTGCAGAAATCTGAAAACAATTCTTACATTTCTTAAGAAAATACCAAACTATCTTGACTAAAATGTTCAGACTTCATGAACAACAGAGATGAATAATTGCTAAAAAGTAATTAGACTTCACTGTGACGGTGTAATTGTGATTCACTTTTTCTCTATTTTTTCAGAAACTTCCATATCTTCAAACTCAGTGAGTTCATCCAGTCCTGTGCTGCCTTCCAGCGATTCCATCGAGTCCTTCAGTTCCTTGTCGAGAGATGCGCGCTCGACGTCCAGGAGCTCTTCGACAAGCGCCAGCAAACCTGAAAATATGATTGAAGAATATTCAGGGAGAACAAGATCAAAGTTACCCTTAAAACCTTACAGCTTGCAAGATCCCTGGGATACAAACATAGCCAAGTTTCTTTTTAATTCCAGCGGCAGAATGAGCAGACCAAAGAAACGATACATTTGTAGATATTGTAACAGAGAGTTCACCAAAAGCTATAATCTCTTGATCCATGAAAGAACGCATACGGATGAACGTCCTTTCCCTTGCGAAATTTGTGGGAAGGCATTTCGACGGCAGGATCATTTGCGTGACCACAAGTACATCCACAGCAAAGATAAACCATTCAAGTGTAGCGTGTGCGGTAAAGGGTTTTGTCAAGCGCGAACGCTCGCTGTACATAAGTCACAGCATCCCAAAGAATCTAAAATAATGAGGATAGAATCTACTGGGAGATCAGCACCTATTTCGCTTCCTACTACTGTACCGTCTTTTTCAACACCAAATAGTTTTTCAATAACGAGTAATTTGATTGATTCTAGGCCGAGTCTCGTGCCTTACCCCTCACTTTTCGATACGCTCAGACCTCTGCAGAATTCAATTGCTCGAAGTTACACCACGGTTTCACCGATAAACATTCATTCAGTGGCTTACAGCAGTTTGGTGGCCCACTTGCATTACCGACATGCTCAAGAACTTTTGCGACAACAACTACCTCTCAGATCCCCTTTCAGATGTATTGAAGATGTTCCTGAAAGAGAATCCGTCCTCAAAGAAGATAATGTAAAGGAAAATGATCATGTTAACGGTGAGTCAGTAGCAGATAATATCAAAGAAGAGAGAGCTTTGGATTTACGGACTTCCAGCCGTGCAGACATTTCTGCATCATCTGACACGATTAAGTTGCTATTGCAAGATCCCCAAAAAGTTCCCTTCGATATCAATCATAACAGCATGAAAAGCGAACATAAACTTTAAATAAAGATGGGAATAACAATGAAGCGTTCCCTAACTTATGCGTCGTTTCAACCAATTTATTTTGGTATGCGTAAATAATGTAAATACTTGAAGTTACCAGCTGTTTCAATTCATGTTTTCTCTGTTTCACGCAACCTCTCCATTTTCTTCAAATAAAACTTAAACACAAATGTTACTACCGGTATAGACTTACGCTTTTGGAGGCTGCTGAAGCTAACGAGGTGTGGAAAGTTTTAATGCGGCTACCGATATTCGGTATGGATTTCGATCATCAAGTTTGCATTCCAAACCGTTTAAAGAAGGAAGCGATTTCGTGTACCGTCAGAATAGCAAGAGTTGCATTTATCTTAGAGAAAGTTTGACCAACTCCATAACTTTGCTATAGCAACTCAGTTCTTCTAAATTATGGGAACATAGGAACTGGTAGCTTACCTCAGCTCAGGAAGTCTGTTTTTCGTGTCCATGCAGTTTGCTTCTTTAGGCTTTCATATCTTCTTCACCCGCTTTTCTTTACCTTATGTACTTTTTCTCTATAATTTGCTGTTTCTATGCCCAGGTGGAATACACCTTGTGCATAGATTTCACGTTTTCTTTAGTCTACACTAAATGGTTCCTTTTTTTTAGCTCTTTTGATATCGCCTTTGTTGTGACTAGAAAGTCTTAAACTAACTGATGTAATAATAAAAATGATAGAATAATAATCTCCTTTAGAGTTATTAGAATATCTACCACTGGTTTCGAGAATACGAGCTCGCACGCTCGATAGGACGCTCTTAAATTCTGTAGTTTTTTTAAGACTGTAGAGGGGTACCTAGTGATTCTGATGTTGGTTAGGGGCCAACAGTGAACATGTCGTCGATTGTTCTAGTGATTCCTTCCCCTTGAAGGAGTCAGAGGACACTCCCTAATAAGTAAGATATGCGGCAGTTCCGCAAAATGAAGCTTCACGAAATAAATATTTAGGTAATACTAATTAGTCGCCATTTTTTGTGAGTTTAAACTTAAGATTACATGGAAAGGCTAACAGAGAGGAAGAAACAACTGAAAATAATTAAACTATAATTTTTATTTCACCTTTTGAAGAACTCTCTTATTAAAACGGTTCTTTGTCCTCGAACAACCCTTGAAATTAGAGACGCAGTGTCTTACTTTACTTTTTTATCAGACTTACTTAAGTTCTCCGGAGAGGGAGATATCTTCGTCGATGTATTCTTTTTCTATTTCCGAATAATAATTTATCTCCACATGAAAATAACCAGTCAGCGTCAGTTAGGGTAATATTCACTGATATGAAGCATCTTTAAGTAATTTTCTGCTTACTCCCTCTTAGAAACTTAATGATTGTTCGACCTCCGCCGATGATAAATGAGACTTGCATGCGTGTAAGCCTAAATGCGCGAGACTATGAACGGATCGAAATATAATTCTTTAAGTCATGTATCTTGAATTACATATTTGTCATAGGAAGAATTGAGATACAGTGATTGCAATAGCAAAGATGAAAGTGTACATCAAAGGAGGTTTTGCTTCGTGGTATCCAAAGTGACGCCACGAATGCATTAGATTATTTTATTTCAAGTGAAAATGGCGTAACGCGTTAACTTAGCGTCAGAAACAATGCGAAATAAGCGAGGGCATCATGGAAGAGTATTACGCCATTGAGCTTTATATTTGCTAGTGTTAGTGTTCTACTCCGCTGTTTTTAAGAGTGAAATAACACTTTTTTGTCTCTTTAGAAGTACAAGTTAAAGCGTTAAGAGTAGGCATTTCTGGAGATGCTAATCGGTTACGTGTAAGGTGTGCTTATGAAGTGCCATGTCCGTAGATTTTCTTGTACTTCACCTGCTGGTGAGAAATACACAGATTTGATTCTCCAGTTTTTATTTTCCTGTGAGATATGTAGCCCAAGACCTGAAACAGTAATTTTTTCCAAAAAAAGAAACAAGTTCTGTAAAGGATTTTTTTCCGTAGAGCTCATGAAAAATGTGTTACCAAACTATTTTTTAACATGTGGACTGAAACCATGGTGTAGATTATACAAATACAGTGTTCCTTGGTTCCTTTGTATCATAATATGAACGTTAGGGGTTGAATAATGGTGTGAACCTACTAGAATATAAGCGACCGGGACTGTAATTGTTCAGAATTGCCTCTTGAGAGCATGCGCTAAAATCGGATGAATGCGCGCTGGAATTCAAGGAGCACAATTGGGAATGATATCGACTGGAACGTTGTAGATAACGCTTTGATTTCCCCAATATATACCTGACGTGTGTTAGAGCTGGTTACTGACTGAGACAAATTGTGCAGTATAGAATACTGAGGAAAATAAAGCGAAAATATATCATGAAATTCTACGGTATATAAACGCCATGGTTCATTACAAATTTGCAATCATAGATTCGTTGACTCGTTTCCTCCCGTAACATGAGAAATTTAAAGGAAAATAAAGTCAAAACTGTAATGTAATAAAGTTACTTGAAAATTTTCACAAAACACACAATCATTATTATATGTTTAATTACTAGTTAATTTCTTTAGTTTATTTTAGGGCATGTTTACTGCGAAGAAATTATATATTGATTTATAAATATATCTTTATTCATAAATAATAGATTTATATTTATATAAGCATTTATTAAAAATTAGAATATATTTACATACATGTAATATATATACATATATATATATATAATTATATGTGTTTGTATATTTTGATCGTTAAAAAACTTCCTCTCATAAAATAATGCCGTGAACGTATGCAAAGAATTCACCCTGCACATGCAGTATCGCTCAGACCAAACGACATCCCGAATGTGGCAGTCAAAACCACCTCTGTCCGTACTCGTCTTTCATGCTACACTATGGGAACATGACAACCTTTATTGAAAGCTTCTTTTGACTGTCTCCATAGCTGCTCTCTCAATTTATATAAAAGCAGGAAAAAAGAGTCCAGTGAGGACATATTGTATAACTAGTGTTATGAAAAGTGTAAGCATAAAGAATTTCAAATTTAAAATAATACCAGAAAGTATCAGTTTCCTCTAATGACTGCTTTTCACTGACACACAATTTTTAAAATTCAACTGTGAACAGTTTCTTGAAGAAACTTCGCTTTGTGCTTATTTAGTGCATAGTTTTTGTAGGGGGTAGCCTTATGATGATCACCCCATGCCTTAAATGTACTTCTTTGAAGGGTAATTTTTTCTGATATTAATACGGCAAATGGAAATTCCTCGTAGAACATTGCCTAGATCAGCGTGTTGTATTTGTGACAGATGCGCTTACCGTGCGAGCTTCTGTAATTTAACATTTTTCATCACCAGCTAGGCAAGCATATTTATTAAATTAATGCCACTACTTGAAAAATTTCTAGAAGTTATTTCTTAGTTATGAAAATTGGCTAATTGAAAAGCATTCGTTCTAATGTGAGTACTTTTCAAGAAGTAATCGCTCTAACTTGGACTTTTTTTACTCCACCTTGGTAAAAAAATATTTTAGCGAGTTCACGTTCCTACGTGTTGCTCGACTCATGTTGCATGAGGGAAAAACACGGAAAAATATCCTAAGATTTCTTCCAACCAGCGCACAGCTAGGGGCATTTTGTAATGGCCAATTCGTGTTTTGTTGAGTGCTTTCAAGTCGTTCTGAGCGATGTCCAGACCGTAATTCACTCCCAGACATGTACCACGGGCCTTTCCTACGCACTTCATCGGTCCCGAGCGTCCAGCTCTATATGACCTGGATTGTAAAAAATGACATCGAATTCCAGGAGCAAATACACGTTATACTCGTACAGGGAGGGTTACCAGATACTTGCTTGTTACAGTAAAACAGAGTAATTAACTTGAACCTTTATTTAGGATAGTCAGAGAAGCGGATCATTCGGAACAAATAGTTCATCCAGTATCGATCATAACATGTCATATGCATTAAATTTATGAATTATGGATCAAAAACAAATTTTTCAAATGGCGACACAGTACTTGTTCCTTATAATTAGGGATGGGCTCCAAATTAGGAAAAAATATTTGGTCAAGAAACTTAATACGTTTTGTGAAGTGACTGATTGAAAACATGGCTAAAATTCCCAAAAAAAGAATCTGGAAATCCTGAATGTATGAACTGTGGTTAAGTAACCCGATATGACTTCATTTTCATTCAAATCATAAAATGAATTCACATTTTCTCTTTCTGAATTAACTTCCTTCCATTTATGCTCGCACTATCGTGCTTCACGACAACCATAAAAAGATGTACAGTGGCACGAGCAATTTGTACAAATCTGGCTAGCTTGTTGCTGTGTTGGACGAACCTCAATCAATGAGAATGCTGCACGCACTCGTACACAATTGCGCGAGCGAGAGACAAATGGAGGACGCACTCGACGCCTTAGCAGCATTGTGTGGTAATGCTGCGAGTGTGTGAGGCTGTCGCTGATAACGCTGGCATGCGTCCGGCCGCTCAGGAGGGCCACTGGACTCGGGCAAACTCAGTGACACTTGAGTATTAGCGCTTACTCTGCTGACACTTGCAGCCATTACTCTGCTCACACTTGCTGCCATTACTCTGCTCACACTTGCTGCCATTACTCTGCTCACACTTGCTGCCATTACTCTGCTCACACTTGCAGCCATTACTCTGCTCACACTTGCAGCCATTACTCTGCTCACACTTGCTGCATTACTCTGCTCACACTTGCAACCATTACTCTGCTCACACTTGCAGCCATT